>PISX010034953.1:0-13438 GCA_004024625.1 Mellivora capensis
CAACAGTGTAAGAGGGTTCCCCTTTCTCCACATCCTCTCCAACACACGTTGTTTCCTGTCTTGCTAATTTTGGCCATTCTAACTGGTGTGAGGTGGTATCTCAGTGTGGTTTTAATTTGAATCTCCCTGATGGCTAGTGATGATGAACATTTTTTCATGTGTCTGATAGCCATTTGTATGTCTTCATTGGAGAAGTGTCAGACCCTCTTCTTTAGAGAATTGGAACATACCACAACTATGGTTAGGAGAACTGGTAGATACAAATATTTTCCATAAATAAAGTAAAAAACATAGAAGATTCATATACAAGAAAGAAATATTGGCTTTTAACCACATGTTGAAATCTGAACCAAAAGGCAGAGTTCATGAGAAAGTCATAAAAACTAACCGTGTATTAGACCATGGATGAAACATCAACTAAGTCCTCAAAGTGGAAAGTTACAGACAATATTCTCTGGTCACAATTCAACAAAACTAGAAATTAAATATTGAAATAGAACAAAAGTCAAACAAATAATTCTGGAAATCTAAGGTAATACTTAGAAATCAAAATAATGCATCTGAAAATAGAAATACTTTTATTGATCGTTTCCTTTGCTGTGGTTACATTTCTAAGAAAATATAAATTAGTACATTGACTTTATAAGATGTAGAAATAATCTGAAACAGACTAATTGACACAGAAGAAATTCAAAATGTTATTGAGCTACCTCTAAACAAAAAGCACCAGGTTCAAATGTTTCACAAGGGAATTCTACCAAACCATTAAGGAACTTAATCATTTAAAGCACATAAAATATTCTAATCCAGAGCATAAAAAAAGAAAGTTTCTCAATTCTAAAGCATGCATAAATACTGTTTTTAAAATTCTATAAAGATAAAAATTATAAGTTAATTACAATTATACATATCCTTTTAAAAATCTATAAGTAGGGGCGCCTGGGTGGCTCAGTCATTAAGCATCTGCCTTCAGCTCAGGTCATGATCCCAGGGTGCTGGGATAGAGCCTCTGCATCAGCTCCCTGCTCCAGAACCTGCTTCTCCCTCTCCCCCTCCCCCTGCTTTGTTCTCTCTCTCGCTGTGTCTCTCTCTGTCAAATAAATAAATAAAACCTTTAAAAAAAATAAAATAAGTTAAAAATCTGCAAGTAGATTATTAGCTAAGGAAATGTACTTCATGTACTACGTGTACTACAAATTTAGTACTTCAAAGGAATTAATAAAGCAAGACCAAGGAGATACAATTTCAGAAATATAAGAATTAATTAATGTTAAATACCTGTTAATAATCAAAAGGGAAACAAATTTCCTTTTTGTGGTTGAATAGTATTCCAGTGTGGTATGTGCTGTGGTGTGTGTGTGTGATGTGTGTGTGTGTGTGTGTGTGTGTGTGTGAGACATCTTCTTTATCCAGTCATCCAACCAATATAACATTGTATGTTAACTATACTGAAATTAAAATAAATACAAAAGGGAAAAAATCACAATATTATCCCTATTAATTTTGGAAATGTTTTTCATATAATTCATCTTTTCTTGAACAATAATTAATAATAATAATAATAATAATAAATTATCCATTCATTCCTCAGGACAGTCCTATGCCATAACATTATGAAATGTATCCCTTAACTAACCATTTTTCACCATATCCAATGCTAACACTCTGCTTCTCTAGCCTTATTTCCTGGGTCCACTGCTATAACCTCTTTCCTGGTTTTTGCATATCTCTTGCCCTTGGAATCTATTATTGTGTACCAGAGTATATTTTGTGAAATATAAATAAGAAAGTTTTGCTCCCCAATTTAAAAATTCTTTGATGGTTTTCCTTGATGCTCAACATAAAATTCATGTCCCTGAGTGTGGCCTATAAGCCCTACGTGGTATTATTCTTGCCGGACGTAATCTTGTACTACTTCCCCATAGCTCCCTTGTGCTCCCGGCCATCATGGCTGCCCTGATCTCCCTGGAATACAGTTCAGGTACATTTCAGCTTTAGAGCTTTTATATTCATAAGGAATTCTCCCTGAAATATTTTTTATCAGTCAAGTTCTCCTCAGGTGTAGCTCTCTCACAGAATTTCCCTGACTTCCCCCTTAAAAAGTTTTCTTCTCTTGCCCAGAGTCTACCTTTACACGATTATACTGTTTCCTCATCTTCATAGAACTTCAGTCTATCAGAAATTGTCCAAATTACTTGTTATGTGTCTTTCTCTTCCAAGTAGAAGGGAAGCTCAGTGGAAACAGTGTCATTGTTTTGCTGCACTGAGGTCAGAACAATGGCATTTCACAAATGTCAGGACTGGAGTGTGGGATCATAAAGATATCTGGGCTGATTTTTCTTGAGGCTTGCTTACGGCCCCTTTAGAAAGTGGCTGTCGATGTGGGAGATGAGGCTTGCTGGAGCAAGTAATGGAGAAACATGAGTAACAAAACTGTCAAACAATGATCCTGATTTCTAAAAACACAGTATCTAAAACCCAGTCTCCTAAAAAACATTAAAAATAAACGCAAATTCTGGAGCTTTATAATTAGTAAATATTTTTGAAAATTTTGAGCAAGTATTGAAAACCTCAACACAAAGAAATTTCCATAGTAACAAAAAGTTTAATGAAGGAAAATGAAAAACAAAGCCTCTTTTTGTAGCTGACAAGTGTTTTGTGCTTGCATATAATTTTTTCCTGTTCATCAAGCCATCCTTTTATTATTTGTGCACAGAAATCTACACCATGTTTTCTTTCCCCACTTAAACTTTTTAAAGTTGTTCTTATTTATTTCTTTTCTTTTTCCTTTACACTAATTGATGAACAAATTACCATGTCCGGAGAACAGGACTAAAGTGTTAGGGGTCTCCTTCTGAACCATTACTATCAGATCTGATAAATAATGGTGGTTTTCTTTTTTTTTTTTTTTTTCAAGATTTTATTTATTTATTTGACAGACAGAGATTACAAGTAGGCAAGAGAGGCAGGTAGGGAGAGGGAGGAGAAAGCAGGCTGTCCGCGGGGCAGAGAGCCCGATGTGGGGCTCGATCCCAGGACCCTGGGATCATGACCTGAGCCGAAAGCAGAGGCTTTAACCCACTGAGCCACTCAGGCGCCCCTGATGGTGGTTTTCTATGGGAAAACACTTCCATAAATGTAGTGAATTTTTAATGAGCCAGCTACAGGGCGTGTAGAGGAAGAACCTACACACATTGGATGTACATCTGTGTGTGTATGTACGCATATGTGTGTGATGGGCATAAAACAAATTGGCTTTTCTTTCTTTTTCAAATTTCCCTATTACAACCCATGAAATTCCCCTAGGATGTATTAAATAATGACAAAAATCACAATAACTACTCTTCATTTATCTAGTCTATCAGGATATGCACTCTTCTATCACTGCAACAATTCCATGAAGGAGTGAAGAAAGAAGTTAAATGCTGCGCTCAAGGTCACGTAGCTGACATTACTGAACCGATAAAGCAAAGAACCCATGTTGACCCCGTGGCCCCAGGGACTGCTCTGAGAGGAAAGGCCTTAGCAAAGTAGCTTCCAGTGTTGTAAAAGGCAGAGGCTCTTGGAAATATCTCCTGCTCTTCAAAATGCTTTTCTTGCTCATTTGCTGATACTTGAAATTTGTTTTTAATTGACTTCATTTTTTAGAGCAGTTTTAGGATCACTGCAGAACTGAGTGGAAAATGCAGAGAGTTCTCTTATTTGCACATGCTCAGCTTCTCCCACCATCAGTGTACCCTTCAGAGGGGTACATTTGTTGCAATTGATGAACCCACACTGACACACTATAATCATCCAAAGTCCACCATATACAACTGAGTTGTACATTCTATGGGCTTGGGCAAATGTTTAATGGCACAAGTATCCACCATTATAATGTCTTAAAGAGTAATTTTGCTTCCCGAAGATTCCTCTGTGTTCTGCTTCATTCATCCCTCTTTTCCCTTTAACTTCTGGCAACCACTGATCTTTTTACTGTCTCCACAGTTTTGCCTTTTTCAGAATGTTGTGTTGTTGGGATCGTACTGTATAGAGCCTTTTCAAATAGTCTTCTTGCACATATTAATATGCATTTAAAGTTCCACCATGTCTTTTCATGGCTTGAGAGCTCATTTCTTTTTAGCGTTGAATAATATTCCATTGTCCTACTAAAGGACATCCTAGTTGCTTCCAAGTTTTTGGCAACTATGAATAAAGCTGTTATAAACATCCATGTGCAGGATTTTGCACAGACATGAGTTTTCAAATTAGGAACTATCTTCTGCTCTTCAAAATACTTTTCCTACTCATTTTGCCGGTGCTCAGAATTTTTTCTAAGGAGCTGTAGGAGTTTCAGTTTTGTAATAATTAATGAGACTTACAGTGCAAAGGCTTCTGGCAGAGGTGATCTCTGGATTCATACTAGTGTATACATGACTACATCAGAAACTTTCCTGACAGTAGGTGTTGGGCGCAGCTGTGTATCTAAAATAAGATTACGAAAGAAGTTTTTGGAAATTGCAAGAATGTAAAAAATGTGAAGAATGTGCATCATCTTGAATTACACACGGACTCCTGCATGTTATTTGATTTGGTGCTATGGCCGGTTGTGTTTTTATCCCTCCCTCAGCCAAACCTCCTTGGGACTCTGTCTCTAGATATCTTCCTTAGCGAACTCTGTGACCCTTTTTCTTTCTTTCTTCCTTCCTTCCTTCCTTTCTTTCTTTCCAAACTCTGTGATTCTTAAACTTCACTTCCGGCTCCCACACTCTGCCTGAACAAATGATGCATCGGAGTTCTGGCTTGTGTTGATGCAAAGATAGAGAATGCTCACGTCCACCTTGCCTCATCTCAGGAAACACGAGCTCTTCTTTATATTTAAAAGGGGACATGTCAAGATGACTTGAGACACTTTTATTTTAAAAAGGTTAGTGTGATTTATGTATTTGAAAATACACTGCGGTACCCTTGCTGCCAATGCGGTATCCTAGCTGTTGGGTGTGGCTCTCACCCAACAGTCCTTGCACACCACTATTTCCCAATTGGGCATCTAGTCTTTTGTTTTTTGGGTTTTTGTAGCAGGTATTTATTATTATTATTATTTTTTAAAAGATTTACTTATTTTAGTGAGAGAGAGAGAAAGCACACACATAGGTGTGGGGGCAGGGGCAGAGAGAGAGAGTGTCCCGAAGCAGCAGACTCCCCACTGAGTGCAGAGTCCCACCAGGCAGGGGCAGGGTTGGGGGGCGGGGCTTAATCCCAGGACCTTGAGATCATGACCTGAGATGAAATCAAGAGTCCGCCACTTAACTGACTGAGCCACCCAGGCACTCCGGGAACATTTCTTTGTAACGGTGAATTTGATATTACAGAGTTCTAGAGTGGGGCCCCAGTCACTGGGCCCCAGCGGGCAATAAGGGAGGGAGCAGGTCTGGGAAAGACCAGCACATTCCAGGACTCACTTCACACTGATGCTGACACCAGGAATGACCTTGTACCTCCCTGAAGCTCAGCCCATTCACTAGTTCAGTCACAATGTTGCTTTTAATCATTCAGTTTTGGCCACCAAAGGTAAGATTCACCATGATGACAGGATTTTAGGCTTGACATTTTCTTCTTTACCTCTTTTGTCATGTCCCACAGGTGTTGCTTTCTAACATCGCTTATGTATATATTAGCTAATGTGTAATTAGCATTTTGGTATTTTTCTTTCAATAGGCAATCAAGTTCTTTAATTTAAAAATATTTGTTTTTAAAGAAAGGAAATAAATTTTAAATAGCCCGGGGCACCTGGGTGGCTCAGTGGGTTAAAGCCTCTGCCTTTGGCTCAGGTCATGATCCCAAAGTCCTGGGATCAAGCCCCGCATCGGACTCTCTGCTCAGAGGAGAGTCTGCTTCCCCCTCTCCCTCTGCCTGCCTCTCTGCCTACTCATGTTCTCTCTCTCTCTGTGTCAAATAAATAAATTAAAAAAAAATTTTAAATAGCCCATTTTCCCTACTGTGATTAGGAATAGTATCCAGTGCTGTGTGCCACGCAAGCTGCAAACTGTAGGCTCTATCTACAGTTTATTTGTTCCCTTGTCTTCCTAGTAGTTTTAATTAGGATCATCTGGGATTTTACATCCCGATTATCATCATTAATAATCATGTTAATTATATTTACTATTTTTCAAAAAATTTGTTTTTTCACTCTTACCAAGCTGCAAAGCCATATTAAAGCTGTTAGAAAAAGAATACCCTTACCTTTGGATCTTAGTCCAGATTGTGGTGGTAGAAACAGAAAAAGCTTGTTAATTTCGGTTTCTTGTTTGTTTGTTTGTTTGTTTGTTTTGTCTGATTGTTTTAAAGCAACATGTTATTCTTTATCTTAAAAAAAAAATTGGGGCACTTGGGTGGCTCAGTCATTAAGTGATTGTCTTCAGCTCAGGTCATGATCCCAGGGTCCTGAGATGGAGCTCTGCACCCAACTCCCTGCTTAGCAGAAAGTCTGCTTCTCCCTCTCCCTCTGCCTGTTGCTCCCCCTGCTTGTGCTCTCTTCCTCTCTGTCAAATAAATAAATAAAAATCTTTTAAAAAAATATTTGTTTTTAAAGAAAGGTAATAAACTATGGTTCTTATTTGTAAATTGTAGCTTGGCTGAGTATAGAATTCTTACCTCTCAAAAGGTATGCCAACCTCTCCCTCAAGATCTCAGAGGAAAGTTCCATTTTCACTTAGTGTTCAGAGCAGTAAAGAAGAAACTTGGCTTTATCCTGAGATTTTTTTCTCCCTCTATAGATTTTTTTTCTTTGAAAGGCAAGATTTTGGTTCTTTTTATTATTAATAGCATCATATAGTTAATGATCCATTTCCTGGTAAAGATTCAAGTTTTTCTTCATCTTAGGCAACTTTTATTCAATTATTTCTTTGATTTTGCTTTTCTTTGTGCTCCATTTCACCCTCTGGTGTTATATCTGCCATGTGTGTTGGATCTCCTAGATCATTCCTCCTAGTTTCTTGTCATTCTTCTCATCATTATATTCTTATCTTTATCCGTTTCCCCTGAATTCTGGGACCATGCTTTTAGCTCAGTTTTTCTCAATTTCTCAGTTTCCTTCATGATTCAACTTGCCAGTGACTGCCTCCAAAGTGTTTTCAAAAATGTGGCAATTGGGTTTATTATCTGAAACAATATTATCCTGACATTGAATATTCTTTTCCTAACATCTTCCTGCAATGTCATCTGAAATATCTTTGAAAAAATTTAATTATGAATATTTATATTTATTCTAATTCCTTACCTCTATTTCCTTTCTCTTGAAACTGCTAAATCTTTTCATCTGGTGATTTTTATTTGTTTATTCTTATATACAAGAGCAGAAAGGAAATGTCACAGTCTTGCTTTTCTGTGTTATGTACAACCTAAAGATAGACCCCTTCTCCCACACCTCTTCTCTATTCTCAGGAAGGCATGCAGACCAGATATAACTTCAGAGTGAGATCCATGGTCTTCAACCCTGGTACACTTCTTAAATCAAGATCAAATTCTTTCTCTCTTGCAGCCCACTCTTGCCTCCCATATCTCTTCTAGCTCAGAATACTGCTACCCTTGTGTATGGTAATGGTAATATATAAGGTCTTGCCATTCCCATTTCCCCCATCTGCCTGCTCTCCAGGAGTTTCCAAAATGTGAATAGTACCCTTTCTGGGATCCAGAGATGTCTATTATATTTTCTTGGTCACTCTGATGCACGTGATTTAGAGAGAAAAGCACAATACAGGTGATCAAATTGTCATCATAAAGGGACATCTCCAAGGCTCCTTGTCCCTATAATCAATTACATGTCTCACCAAATTTTAAGCTCTCTATAACCAAATAACATGCATAGGCTATTTTTCTGATATTCTACATTGTGATTATTTGAACTTCTCTGAATAAGCCTCTGAGTTGATGTTTTATCACTCTCCTGGCCACATCAAGTTTTACTTTTGTGCTTGCCCATATATATTTGTCCATCAGCCTCTGGTCCCAATTTAATGACAGCCACAATAAGAACTATATTTTCTTGCCGACTTCCAAGCTGCTTGGAAAAGGTGCCAATCAGCTTTCTGCATGGACCCTTGTTTTATAATTAGTCCAGGGTGAGGGTCCGTCATCGATGTCCCTGCTCACTGCCTGCCTCCTCTCTAATGCTGTCATTATTCCCCGGTAGACTATCCTGGGCACACTGTTAAGTCCCATTCAACATTCTTCTCTCCTGTTGAATCATCCTGTTAAATGTATTTAGCAATCTCATCCTTAAACAGGAGCTACAGCTCACTTCCCCCATCCTACCTTACCAAAGCCTTTCAAGCAAAATCATTTCACTTTCTATTTTCTCCTCTCCCTTAGGGAACTTATGAGTCAGAAAAACCTCAGCTTAGAGAAAGAGGTTGGATGCGGGGGGGTGCCTTTCATCCTCTAGACAGAATGAGCTGTAGAGAAAGGGAAAGAGAAGGGACAATGTAGGGAGGAATAAAGCTGATGGGTTTCCTGCTTTTTGAGAGCTGGATTTTTATAGTTTGGCATCATTATTTGATTAGACATATTGGAGATTTTCCAGTGATCAGACTTCTTATAATCAAATAAAAAACAAAAGAACATTCCAGAACCAAATTAAAATGCTATTTTGAACCAAAAAAAAAAAAAATGTGTGTTTGGCTTCTCTGTGTTCCAGTGCCCTGGTGCGAACTGGCAGACTCGTTGAGTTGGTACACAAGGAGAGTTGGAAGGAAGCAAGGACACTGACCTTTGCCGAGGGTACTCCTATGGCGTGCCTTCTCTCTTAATCATCCTTGACCCTGTACAGCAGGGGTTTCCTCATACAGTTTACAGATGAGGCCTGGAGGTGCTTGGTGATTTGTTCTAGCTCACAAAGCTGGTTGGTGGAAGAGCTAGGATCCGAATTTTTTCATTTCCCTATTTTGTGAGCTTATCTTATTTGCTCTCAGCCCTGCGTCATTGCATTAGTGCAGAGGTCGCCAAACTATGTCCACGGGCCACGCTGGCCCACGACCTGTTGCTGTTAACATGCTCGCCCTCACTCACCAGTGCCTGTGGCTGCTTTTGTGCTCTAAAGGCAGGAGGAGCGGTTGTGACAAAGACTGCGTGACCTACAACGTCTGAAGGTTTACCAGCTTCTGCATCATTGCCCTCGTGCCAGGGCCCCGTGCTCCTCAAATTTTAATTTGCATTCAGAACGCTTGGAGATCTTGTGACGTTCAGATTCTGGTCCCACAAGTCTGAGAGGGGGCTGAGAGTCTGCTGCCCACATGGCTGCTCCCTGGGCCCTGCTTTGAGTCGAATGGAGGTGGTCATTCATAGAGCAACCGGAACACAACTGTCTACTCGTCTCAGTTTTTCTGGGCTGGAAGCATAGAAATGTCTTTTGTGGTCTCCTCTCAGGTGAAAAAAGTGTCAACTGTCTGACTTCTGACTCGTTCAGGGAAGACTTAGGGTTAGTAGTCATGGCCCCACCACTAATCTGCTCTATGTTCTTGAGGAAACCAGGGCAGCTCCAGGTTTCCTCTTTGACTGAAGGTGGATACTAATCTTGCAAGTGTGCACTTGTGGTTCTCAACCCTGGCCACACACCCAGATATTGGTGAGAGCTTTGAAAACGTTCTGGTTCCCACTCTCGGAAAATCTGGCTTAATTGGCCAGAGCAGTGCTTCTTATTCTTCCCTTGACATGGAGAGTTTTTAAAAATCCTCATGTCCAGGGTCACCTGGATGGCTCAGTCGGTTAAGCATCTGCCTCTGGTTCAAGTCATGATCCCAGGGTCCTGGGATCAAGCCCCATATGGGGCTCCCTGCTCAATGGTGAATCTGATTTTCCCTCTCCCTCTGCCCCCCCCCCCCCCCCACTTGTGCTCTCTCTCCTTCTCTCTCTCTCTTTCTTTCAAATAAATAAATAAAATCTTTCTAAAAAAATCCTAATGTCCAGGTCAAACTCAAACAAAATATATAGTGATCAAAGTTAACATCCCAATCATGAGACAAACAGAGGTCCTGGGCTTCCTGCCGTGATGCACAGAGGACACAATATGACCATGATATTCCTGCCAAAAAAGGCATAACCTGAATTTATTCATGAGGAAACACAGTAAACTCAAACTGAGAAACATTTTTAAAAAGCACAATGTACTGTACTCTCTGAAAATCTCCATGTCCTTCATGAAAGACAAAGGAAAATGAAGGAATAGTTACAAATTGAAGGGGATTAAGGAGGTGTGGGGCTAAAGGCAACGATGCTTGAATAGGGGAAAAAATGGTACAGAGGATGTGACTAGGAAAATTGGCAAAATCTGAATATGTCCAGTGGATTAGATAATAGTATTATGTCAAGGTGAAATTTCTTGATGTTGATAACTGTACTGCAATTATATAAGAGAATGCTCTGTTATTAAGAACAGTATGCTGTACAGGTTAAAATGAAAGGAGCATGATGCTTGCTACTTACTCTCAAATGGTTATATATATATATAAATTTATATATAAATATATATATAAATTTTTCTGAACCATTTGAGAGTAAGTAGCAAGCATCATGTTCCTTTCATTTTCATATATGTATGCTCCTTTCATATATGTGTATATATATATGTATATATATGCTCCTTTCATATATGTGTGTGTGTATGTATATATATATATATGTGTATATATATATACACATATATATATAACATGAGAGATAGAAAATAGTTAGCAAATGTGATGTGGCAAAGTAACAGGTGGTGGACCCGGGTAGAGCATATATGAGAATTCTCTATGAATTCTTGCCCCTTGAAACTAAATCTGGGTGAAGTGTGTATGAGAGTGCCTTGTATCATTTTTGTAATTTTTGTAAGTCTGGAATTATTTAAAAAACAAAAGCTAAACAAGGAAAGTAAAACTAATTTTTTTTTAAAAAGAGACTTGTGTTTGGAATTGGCCTACATGGATGGTTATTAACTGTGGAAGTGTAAAGGCCAGCCATAAGGGAAGAGAGTGGTCCACAACTATGCACAGATGCAGCCAAAAGCCCCTTTCAGGGTTGTCCATCTGATTTACCACTGTTGGGTCCATGTGCAGAGCTTTGATAATCTGCGCCCACACACCCAAGCCTGGGTGTATAGCTACGTGGGGCAAAGTCACAAGGACATAGAGGGAAGCTAAGCGATGCCCTATCACCCAGCACAGACAGAGGAAGGAAGCACAGTGCCCCTGCCTGTGGGATGGAAGGACTGCTCTTGCTCATTCCAGTCCTGCTAATTTCAGAACATCACTCCCAAGGTCTCTCTGTTTCTTCCTCGGTTCAGGCATGAGGGTGGTCTGGATGGATGCTGTGTGCAGAGAAGTGTGAGCATCATAGTTGAGAAGCTTGACAGAAAGCAAAAGGAAGAACGTGCAGAGGAACTGGAGAGCTTTGCATGATTTCCTCCGCATTTGCAGGCCCATGGAATGCAAATGCAGACAGTGTTAGTAACAAAGCAATGTGTCCCTGAGCCCCTTCCTATGTCCCCTTGGTATCATTCTTACCTTTGGAAGTGCTTGTGTTTAGAAGTATTTTCATGTGGTTGCTTCTCACAGTCTGAGGACTTCTTGTTTCCTCTTTTCCTTTATCTTGGTGATTTGGTTACGATGCGGATGGACAGTCACAGCACCAAGCTTGCCAACAATTTTGCACCTGGCTGATAATTGGGTCCTCCCCTCCTGCCAATCCATCCATGCCTGTGCATGGGCTCTGGATACTTAGGCTCCTAATGCCACTGCTGTATTGGCCTCAAAAAACCATCCTGCTTTGAGTCTTATTCCCTAACTTTCCCCCAAAATTCTCATTTTTGACTCCTTCTTTTATCTTTTACTTTCAACCCCACACTTACTCTCTGGAAAATGACAGCTCTTACAACTTCCCAAGTCACCTTCATGTGAGGAAAATAAACTATGGAGTGACTAATTTATGAGTGTCACACAATTAGGAGTGAAGGGATCAGGATCAGATCCACCGCTGGCTGACCCCAGGTCTGTGTGTTGTACGGTATTCTTCCGGAAGCAGAAGTTCTCTCTTCCACTTGTATTCAGAGGCATGATATCCAAGAAAGGCATCTAATGGCTTCTCTTCCAATTCATGAATGAAGGAAACTGAGCTCGTGTTTGCCTAAGTTACTAAGGTTAGATGAAGACGTGCCAGGATTGAGGGGAAGGTTTGGTATGTTTACTTCTCCTCAATGCAGCTGGCTAGTCCTTTGGAGTGTACAGAAACAGAAGGGAGTGATGGGATTTCAGTGAAAACTTACTATCAATATACCAATGCACTGTGAGATCATTTGAAAAGGAAGCCTCACAAAAGACAGTATTAAAAATTTTCAAACAAAGTCTACTCTTCCAAGAAATTCTGTTCCTCCCATGTCTGGACACCTGGTCCAGTTGAAAACAACTCACCTGCAGAGAAAAATCGAGACAACAGAATGCAGCCTGTTGCTTTCAACCTAACCCTTGGCACAGCTGCCAGAAAGTTCTTTTATAGCTTATCTGATTTCAGTGGACATCTATTTCCGGTTGTGAATGCTGAGTGAACCCCTTTCAAAACCTGTGCTCCCCAAGCTTATCCTCACTTTCCCAAGGCTGAAACAACCCCTCTACATGAAGTCACCTCGCTACCTTCCTGCAGGAAAGGCCCATGGCCACAATGAGTCCGAAATTGTCACCGAGTCTTGACTCCCTTACCAAGCCTCCTGTCACCACATTGTACCTTTGAACCAGATGGTTTCAAAGAAGAGGCGGGCTGGTGAGTCATGGCTCAGGAGTCTGGCAGAGCTAAGTCTGGTGAGCTAAGCCCCAGCCCCACCACTGGCTGGTGTGGGACACTTGATCAACTAGATTAGATGTTTTCTTTCCTCACCTCTAATGGGAATTGTGGTCCCTAACATACAAGTCTGTCAGGATGAAAGGAGATAATGTTTGAAAGTCCCTGTACGTACAGAGTTGCTCAAGAAATATAAATATTGGCCTTCATTTTTCAAAAATGCCTCGTTGTGGTCACCCTTCCCTTCCCTTTGGTAATGCTTGAGCCTCTGCAAAGGCAAGCGGGGAGCCAGGGTCTGCCATACACACAGAGTCCGCATAAGCCTGAGTCCTGATTCACTTCCAAGAACTTAAAAACTAACTAAATAAATGACAACAAAAATTTTTGAAGGCCATAAAGAAGTTTTTTGGTTTTTTGTTTTTTTGTTTTTAGCTTCTAGGCCTTTATTTTCTCCATCTCTTATATCATTAGATTTTTTTTATTAGATTTTTTAAAATTCCTTTTCAGCATAACAGAATTCATTGTTTTTGCACCACACCCAGTGCTCCATGCAATGCGTGCCCTCCATAGTACTCACCACCTGGCTCCCCCAACCTCCTACCCCCCGCCCCTTCAAAACCCTCAGGTTGCTTTTCAGAGTCCACAGTCTCTC
>PISX010034954.1:0-13400 GCA_004024625.1 Mellivora capensis
AGCCCTGCTCCTTATACAATTATCCCTTGTTCTATCCCCTGACCCTGACAGCCCGCAGGAATGTTTCGTCCCCAACCTGTATATTCTTTTTCTCTGGTACGTATTAACTGTTATTTTATCTTTCCATGGTCTTCGTACTGTTTATTATTTGTTTTAAATGAAATTACTTGTTTTCACTTGAACACGTCACGAGCATTAAGCTCATTCCCAACACTGGGCCACCACACCACAGAACACTGCTACAGGATATCTCCTTCCCCCAAAGGAGACCCTGAACCCAAAGCCCTCCCTGTGCCTTTCTCCTCCAGCCTGGGCCCTATGCTGCTTTCTCCCTCTGTTCCTTTACCTGATCTGGATGTTTCTATATGTGGAATCACACAACAGGTGCCTTTGTGTCTGCCCACCTATCTTCAAAGGGGACTCACTTTTTTCTGTGTTTATTTGACATAAAATTTCCCTTATTCGATATTGAAATGCCCAATGGATTAGATGAGATGTAATCATAGAGGCCCCTTTAGGAATTATGGGCACAATCTCGGGGCTGAGACCCATGTTCCTGCTGGGACACCACAGCCCGACCCCAGAGAACCCAGCTGGTTCCTCCTGTGGCCCACACAGAAACCAGGCAAGTGCAGAAAGCTGGCAGACACACCAGAGGGCAAACACATCACTCACAACCCAAGGCCAGAGAAAAGTTTCACCTGACTCTGCTCCAAACCAGGCTCCGAGTCACAGGATCCCACAGGGACAGAGACCAAATGCATGCAAGTCCAGGGGGGAGGATAGGCACGCGGGGAGTATATGTCAGAGATGTGGGAGCTCCCAGGGAAGGACTCTGGCAAAGGAAACTTATGGGGACAGCCCTGGTCACCCTCAGAGTGGCAGGTGTCTGGTCTGGGAATCAGCAGCCCTGGGGAGAACGTGAGGACACGGAGGTCCAATGCAGGTCCCCTGGAGAGAAGGGTGATGGGCATCCCTGTCTGGGAGAACAGTGAGCAGTGCCCGTCCCAGGCCACAGGTGCATCCCTCACCTAACAGCGCTTGGCCTCAGACTCAGCCCCAGAAACTCCGGCATGATTTTTCACAGATGTATTGTTAGGAGTGTTCAGCACAGTGGTAGTAGAGAGAGCAGGGAAGGGAACAACGCTAATGCTCAAGGAGATGGATGGGATCCACCGTCCCAGTCCTCATGATAGAATGTCCTGTAGCTACTGTCCCAGGGTCATCCAGGGCACAGGACCCAGGAAACACCTCCTGAGAGCCCCCTCCTGCCACCCTGCTCCTGGGAACATTCAAAATTGTTTGAGGAGGTGGAGAGGATCCAGGGTGGCAGCAGGGCCAAGGAGGAGGAAGGTCAGCACTGGGAGGACAGAAGGATATGCCCTGAGCCACCATCCTGGGCCCAGGCTGTGATGCCCTCAGACCCCACCCCAAATAATGGCTCCTGATGTATGGACCAGACTTCTCTTCCTTCACTCCCTCCTTCCTTACCTTGTTTATTCTCTCATTCATTACTCACTCTCTCCTTCCCCTCCACCCCTCCCTTTCCTCTCCCACTCCATCACTCTCCCTGCCTCCCTCTCCTCCTTCCCCTCCCTCCTTCCCTCTCACCCTCCCTCCCTCCTTCCATCCCATCCCCCTCCCTCACTCTCATCCTCCCTCCCTCCTGCCCTGTCATCCTCCTTCTCTTCCCCCCTTTCCTCCCTCACTCCCTCCCTGCCTCACCCATCCCTCCCTCCCTCCTTCCCCTCCCTTCCTCCTTTCCTTCCTACCATCTTTTCCTTCCTTACCCTCCTTCTACTCCCTCCCTCCCTCATGCCCTCCTTCATTCAGCAGAGTATCTGGGGTCCCTGATCTGTACTGAGCACTGGGGCTTCATCAGTGAGCACCCCCCAACCCACGTGGTCATGTCCACTGTGGAAGGTGACAGGGGGCAGTCCTCAGGGCTAGCAGTAGTTATGAGCACCAGGAATTTACTCCTGAAAACAGAGGCCAGTTGCACAAAGAAAAGAATGGAGAGATCCATGCTTAGCACTTCCTCTAGAAAAACTTAGTCCTGAAAAGTGATGAAAAGTAAGTATATCCTAGACTTCATGCAATGTGAGTGCTAATGGCCCATAGGCCCTGATTCCTAGAAGTGACAAAGAGTAAATCAGCAAGTGTTGATTGGGGATTTGTGACACAGCTTTTCTGATTGAATGGCAGCATTTCAGCCAACATCTCCAGGGCCTCTGAGTTTTCCCAAGGGTCTCTGTTATCCTCTGACTTTTCCATCCACCTCCTTGGGAAGCTCTGTCTGTCATCTTCCTTGTCTCCTGCCTTTTCTGTGACCCTTCTGTGGTCTCCGCTCCCCCCACCAGGGCCACCCTGGCCAGGATTCCCCATGCCCCTTGGCTGGGTGCCCACATCCCACACTGGGCTCCATGAGTCCCATGTTTTGTGCAAGCCCTGTGCGCTCCCTCTGGGGTCACCTGGCTTTTCCGTTGAGGCGGCCTGCATCTTCCTGCCCTGGGTCTCCTCTGATGAGTCTGTGAGGCCAGCCTGTGCCCATGTCACAGGCATGGAAGCATGAGTCCAGGAGGTCCAGACGACCCGCTCCCAGTCCCAGTGTGTGGAGCCTGGGCCGAGAGTGATGCCTGAGCAGAGAAGGAGTTGGGCCCAGGGAGCTTGAGGGAGGACATGGCACAGTGAGCCTGCAGGAAGACAGTGAGCTCCGTATGGGCCCGGTGCTCAGGCCTGCTGGGAGACAATGTCCCACCCACACTGGATCTGTCCCCAGGGCTGGAGGTTGTTGGGTATTCAGGCTCCCAGGCTGCAGGCTGGCAGTGACTGGCAGGGGAGGGGCATGGCTGGTGCAGGAGAGAGCCCTCAGGTAGAGAGGAGGGGGCAGGCGCTCTCCCAGCAGCAGGTGCACTGGGGTGGGCTGAGGGGCACCAGCAGACAGCAGTGTCTGCACCTGTCCACACAGGCCCCCTCCTGATGCTCAGCACAAGCTTGTCCGGTTGGCCTATGCCTCCAAACACAAAGTCTGGCCCAGGACCTCCTCTCAAGCTCCTACTCCCAATCCTTTGTACTCAGTTCAAGTGACAAGAAATGGCCAATAGTTTAGGTGGTGTTGGGTGCACAGAGATTTTCTGGCCATGCTTTAACATTGCTGGCATTTTAAAGATCGCAGGGTTTTGACTCAAAATGGTAGAATGCCAGGGACCCCAGACATATCTCTGGAAACCTGCTTCTGTGCCCTGAAGCCCTCCCATCCCACCAGCTCTGTTCAGAACCCCTCCAGGCCACAGACCCACGGTCTTGGGTCCTCAGACGGCCCAGACGATGTGCCTTCAAAAAGTGATCAAGGTGCGGCAGCAGGACACACTGCGGGTTCCAGTAAATCCCCCTCCGAGAAAGTGAGGGCACTGCTGGACGAGCTCTCCGAAAACAGCCAGGTCAGGGTTCCAGGAAGACACCAGAGGCTCAGGAGTAACTGAGGAGCATCTGAAGTTCAGGTAGGGACAGTGGGAATCTCGGGTGGTTTGCCTAGGGGCAGCTCCTGTCCCCCTAAACCCTCAGTGTGATGGCTCCCCTGGGGGAGGGGGGAGGGACCATGCCTGGAGGACCCGTGGCTCCCCTGTTAGAGGTCGCCAATTTATCTGTGCACAGGTGGGGGAACCCGGCCACACCCCAAAGAATTTCTGGAAACAGTAGCCATCTCAGTGGCAGCTGACCTGGGAGGTCAACCTTCCAGCTGCCTGAGGTGGGATCGAGCCACAGACCAGCATGCTAGCCAGAAATGGAAGGACAACAAGTTCTTCATTCCAAGTTCCTGAGTTACCGGTTTATTCCTATAGTTATACTTGGCAAGGCCTTGAGAATGTTTTCCTCATGTTCTCTGCTGGAGAGTTTCTTGAAAAATAGGTAAAAATAGGTAAAAAATCATCTGGAATTAACCTTGGATTATAGGTAAAAATCATTTGGAATTAACCTTGGTTGGCACAGCCATGCTGGGAGAAAGTATGGAGTTTTCCCCAAATACTAAAAATAGATCTCCTGTATGATCCTACTACCGGGTGGACATTTGCAGGACATGAAGTCAGTTTCTCTAAGTAATCTAATTAAGATTAGATTTAATTAAGATTAAATCTAAGTAAGATTTGCACACTGTCACCCAATGTTCCCAAGAGGGGTGGCCACCCTTACCCAGAGAGCACCCATGTGGGAAGTCCTAGGCAACACTCCCCTGGAGGCAGGTGCCTCCCTGGACAAGTGGCTGCCCCAGGGCTGGGAGGTCTCCACAGCAGTGCAGTCAATGTCCCGGATACTAGGAGGAGACACAGTACAGCACCAGGCCAGTGAGGGTCAGGACACACTGCCCCAAATATGGCACCTTGGCAAATTAAATATAGAAACTGAAAGAATTTTCCATAGAGCAGAAGCAGGAAGTTCCCTCTGATCCCCAGCCATCGGCCCTTCTTCCCTGAAGCAGGTCAGAATACTCCCATGGGGCACTTTCTCTCCCCTGACGGCAGGGAGGACATGCTTATCAGCAGAGTCAAGGAATTTGGGGCCAAAAAGCCTAGAGGAACAAACCTGGTTGAGCTAACCTTTATCTTCCTAGTTACTTTTTTACCATTTACCAGCCCTGGCTCAAACCGCTGTGTCTCTCAATTCTTCACACATTGATTGCTTCTTTGCCTAAAACGTAGAAGATTTGTCCACTCCAATCACTTTTGCTGGTCTCCATGTTCCTGTGAGGCTCCCACCAAAAAAAACAATACACGTTGCCAGCTTTTCTCCTGTTCATCTGTCTTTGTCGATTTCCAGACCCAACCAGGGACCTTAAGAGGAGTTGAAGAAAACTTTCCTCTGTTGCAGCCCTGGGCAATGGTGGGGGTGGGAGTGGGGGGTGGTGGCTGGTGGAGTCGGCAAAATCCATCCCATCTTCCTGACCTTGGTTAAAACCACCCTCTGCTGGGAAGCAGCACAGGGCTGTGCAGGGCTGGGGGAGCCAGGGAGAGGCGGGGGGAACATGTAGGAAGATACCTGACCCCTAGCCGGGGGACTTGGCTCCACTGACAAGTCCAGGGTGTGATGATGAATATTATAATGGAAGCATCCTGAAATCAGTCCTTCCCCACCCCAGGCTTCATTACTGCTGCTCATTGTGGTCACTACTGTTGGCTTAGTGACTTTTCTTTCTTTTTTTTTTTTATTTGTCAGACAGAGAAAGAGAGAGCGAGCACAGGCAGACAGAGTGGCAGGCAGAGGCAGAGGGAGAAGCAGGCTCCCTGCCGAGCAAGGAGCCCGATGTGGGACTCGATCCCAGGACACTGGGATCATGACTTGAGCCGAAGGCAGCTGCCTAACCAACTGAGCCACCCAGGCGTCCCAAGGCTTAGTGGCTTTTCTGAACTAACTTTGTCAAGTCTGTGTTCTTTGCTGTGTGTGGCCACTGAATCCCTGGGCTGTAACTTAGTGGTCAGCCAGTGACTGGGCAGAGAGGTCACCCGTGTTCCTGAGCTATGGCTACAGACTGGAGGGCCCCACAACCTCCTCCTCAAATAGTCTGCTCCAGTGGCTCATGGAACTCAGAGAAACACGTTACTTCCTAGTGACCAGTTCATTACAAGGACAGAACTCAGGACCAGGCAGCTGGAGGCGATGAGCAGGGCAAGGTGTGTAGCAGAGGCTCGGAGCTCCCCCGCTCTTGGAGTGAAAGAGGCCTTTACCCTCCTCCACTCTGACTTTGTCTGTACTTCCTAACTGATGATGTCCTTCCTTTGGGCTCAGCTGTTAACTCAAGTCAAAGACCCGGTGGGCACCAAAACGACCGCTCAAGCAGTAACCACTGCCTGACACCAGCAAGACCCCTCATGATGGGCCCCAAGACAATGACTGACTGGAACTTTCCTGACCCCCTGCACCCAACCACCTTTGTCCTAGATTTTCCTCATAGAGCGCCCAGGAGTGTTTTCAACACCTCGAGACCGTGCCAGTCCTCTGCCTTCCCATGTCGGCTGCACTGAAATACATTCCTTTCCTGTGTCACCAGCACTTCTCTCTGCCTTTGGATCTGGGACACTGTGAATAGTGTAATGCAGCAAGTCAAATGCCAGTTCTTCCCCCTCCCCAGGTTCACTGCTGCTGCTCCTCTCACTGCAGTTCTGCTGTTGGCTTACTGACACTTCTGAACTGATTTTGTCAAATCTGTATCCCTTGTCATGTGTGGCCACAGAAGTGTCTGGTCTGTGAATGTAGTGGCCAACTGTCGATTGGGCAAGATTTCCTTAAACATCTGGAAACTGGAAAAAAAAAAAAAAGATACCCAATTTTTGCAGATGGGGAGGAGGGCTCTGGGTGTGCGGGTGTTGGGATACACCTTCAGCACCAGCCAGGCCTCTTAGCACTCTGCCTTGGCCTTCACTTCCTACTTGCTGAGTCTGACAATCACCAGAGGGCAGAGCCTAGGGCCTTCTCAGGTCGGCCCTGAGCAGGCCCCCAGCCCATGCATGCAGTGTCCCATGGGCTCGGGAATAGGTCAGAACTTCCAGGCCCTTCTTCCCTAAAGCTTCTCATCACTCAGCCTTTCTTCCAGTGATTCTGCTTGGTTTCTATTTGCCTCAACTCTTATCCATTGCCCTAGGCAGCAGAGACTCACATATACCATTAAATGCTTTGGACATTAAATGTCCTCCAGTAGCCACCTCACTACTGGGACAGTTGGTGGAAAGCAACAAATCACAGAAGAACCCAAGGGTCTGGGCTTGGTGTTTCCCTCCCCTGAGATGGGGACATCTGTGAGAGGAGCAGGGGGCCAGCTGGTGGGGGTAGGGGGATGCAGGCACCTGACATGGACAGGACAGATGGGGTAGGTGAGGCCTGAGACCCCCAGGGTATGTTCCTGGCATCTGGACTGAACTGATCTTCAAAGCTGCAGATCGGTTGAGATCATCTTCAGGCTGAGGAGGAAAATGAGGGGAGCAGAGGAGACTGAGGAGGCTCGGCTTAGACAGGAGAGGGCTGAGCCATTCCTTTGGGGGAAAAGTGTGTCAGGTCCAAGCTCATGGGAACAGAACTTGAGCCCATTGTGCTATGTGAAATAAGCCAGTCCCTAAACGACTGATACTGGAGGGTCCCACTTGTGTGGGACAGAGAGCACTCCAACTCACAGAGGTGCAGGGAGCTGCTGGGTGCTGGGGCTGGGGAATGGGGGGTTCAGGTCTCATGGGTAGAGGTTCAGTTTGGGATGATGAGGAAGTGGTGGTGATGGGTGGAGGTGACAGGTCCAGAACAGTGAATGTACTTACTGCCACCGAACTGTACCCTGAAACACGCTTAACAGTACCAGCTGTGTGTCTATTACATCACAATAGGAAAGAAGTGAGTCAGGAGGATGGAGTGAGTCAGGAGGATGGGCCATCGCAAGTCCCAGGAGGGCAGGGATTCTGTATCTTAGTTCTCACTCTCATGCTCTGCACCTTGTTGGTGACTGAGCTCACGGTAGGCATGCAGTGAATGCTTGCTAAGACACACTGCAGGCAGATGAGGGCACACGTGCTGACCCACCGGTGGGCACTGAGGAATCCCAATGGGATGTGCATCCAGACCGAGTGAGTGCCCACATTTCACAAACACCAACACAGAAATAGCCATTTAAAGCCAAGGCAGGTGACCATAAGCTGTATTACAAAGCTGTAGTCATCAAGAGAGTATGTACTGGCACAAAAACAGACACATAGACCAATGGAACAGAATAGAACCCAGAAATGGACCCTCAACTTTATGGTTGATTGATCTTCAACAAAGCAGGAAAGAATGTCCAATGAAAAAAAAGACAGTCTCTTCAATAAATGGTGTTGGGAACACGGGACAGCCACATGCAGAAGAATGAAACTGGACCATTTCCTTATACGATACATAAAAATAAACTCCAAATGGATGAAAAACCTCAAGGTGAGACAGGAATTCATCCAAATCCAAATGAGGAGAACAGAGGCAGCAACCTCTTTGACCTCAGCCATAGCAACTTCTTGCTAGACACGTCTCCAAAGGCAAGGGAACAAAAGCAAAAATGAACTGTTGGGACGTCATCAAGATAGAAAGCTTTTGCACAGCAAAGGAAACAGCAACAAAACCAAAAGACAATAAATAGAATGAGAGAAGATATTTTCAAATGACATATCAAATAAAGGGCTAATATCCAAAATCTAGAAAGAACTTACCAAATTCAGCACCCACAGAACAAATAATCCAATCAAGAAATAGGCCAAAGACAAGAACAGACATTTCTCCAAAGAAGACGTCCAAATGGCCAACAGACACATTAAAAAAGTGCTCAACATCCCTCAACATAAGGGAAATACAAATCAAATCCATAATGAGGTACCACCTTACACCAGTCAGAATGGCTAAAATTAACAAGTCAGGAAACAAGTGTTGGTAAGGTTGTGGAGAAAAGGGAACCTTTTTACACTGTTGGTGGAATGCAAGCTGGTGCAGTCACTATGGAAAACAGTATGAAAGTTCCTCAAAAAGTTGAAAATAGGGGCGCCTGGGTGGCTCAGTGGGTTAAAGCCTCTGCCTTCAGCTCAGGTCATGATCCCAGGGTCCTGGGATTGAGCCCCGCATCGGGCTCTCTGCTCAGCGGGGAGCCTGCTTCCTCCTCTCTCTGCCTGCCTCTCTGCCTACTTGTGATATCTGTCTGTCAAATAAATAAAATCTTAAAAAAAAAAAAGTTGAAAATAGAGCTGCCCTACAACCCAGCAATTGCAAAAAATACTCCAAAAATACTCCGGGGTATTTATCCCAATGATACAGATGTAGTGAGAAGAAGGGCCACCTGCACCCCAATGTTCATAGCAGCAATGTCCATAATAGCCAAATTGTGGAAAGAGCCTAGATGTCCTTCAACAGATCAATGAATAAAGAAGATGTGGTCCATATATACAATGGAATATTACTCAGCCATCAGAAAGGATGAATACTCACCATTTGCATTGACATGGGTGGAACTGGAGGGGATCATGCTGAGTGAAATAAGTCAAGCAGAAAAAGACAATTATCATACGGTTTCACTCATATGTGGAACATACCAAATAGAGTGGAGGACCACAGGGGAAGGGAGGGAAAACTGAATGGGAAGAAGTGAGAGAAGGAAACAAACCATGAGAGACTCTGGACTCTGGGAACCAAACTGAGGGTTACAGAAGGGAAGTGGGTAGGGGGATGGGGTAGCTGGGTGACAAGTATCAAGGAGGGCACATGTTGTGATGAGCACTAGGTGTTACAGGCAATTAATGAATCACTGAACACTATATTAAAATCTACCGATGTACTATATGTTGGCTAATGAATTTAAACTTGAAAAATTAAATTAAATTAAAAAATAAAACCAAGGGCAAAACCGCACATAACCCAGAGGGCTCCTTGCTCCTGGAGGCTGAGCTAGTGGCCACAGCCAAGGTCTCTGGCGGTCAGGGGACTGGAAGTCTGAGAGGTGGCTCAGTGCACCCCTGACCCTGAAGCCCCATCGCAGTGGCAAGGTGCAGGGACTAGAGGGGAAGACCCCACCAGAGGCCATCCTTGCTCCAGGGATCCTGCAGGACCACTCCCAGCCCTCCAGGTGGTGTCTGTCTAGAACCAGGAAGAAAACCTTTTCCCTCGTTTGTTCTTTTTAAGGATGTTTGCTCAGCATTGACAGAGGAAAAACATCCAACATAAAACTGGAGCCGTTCACAGCTGCAAATGACCCAGAAGTTATCAGAATGTAATGACCACGAAGAGAGGACCTTGTGTCCCCAGGCAGGCCTACTGTGTGCGGGTGCAGCTGGGGGCCCTTGACATGCCCATATGGGCACGGCTGGGCTCCACAGTCTCCCTTGAGGGGACAGAAGTAGGAACCTGCTCTGACAGCCCTGCTCAGGACAGCATCCCCAATGGTGACGGGGACAGCCCCTTATGAGTCCCAGATGTCCTGGTGGTTCTTGGGCATGGCCATGAATCTCAGCTTCTTCATGAAGGGCTGGGGAGGGCAGCCCAGCAGCCTCGGATCCCACAGGTCCTCCTGG
Organism: Mellivora capensis; assembly: GCA_004024625.1. Lineage (NCBI taxonomy): Eukaryota > Metazoa > Chordata > Mammalia > Carnivora > Mustelidae > Mellivora > Mellivora capensis. The sequence goes on from PISX010034954.1 coordinate 10,059, forward strand.
GACAGCCCCTCATGAGTCCCAGATGCCCTGGTAATTCTTGGGTACAAATCCAATCTCAGCTTCGCCCAGCCACCATGGGTCCCACAGGTCCTCTGGGGATAGCACCTTGGTGGGCTTGTGGTTCAGCAGGTACCTGTTCAAGTGGCTCTCATCATGCCACACAGCCTTAATCCCATTGGCCAGATTGACCCTCATCACCTGGCGACAGGCCAAGATCAGTCTGTGAACCTCCACCACCAAGCCCCTAAAAAAGGCTCCCACGTAGTAAACATCACCCTGGTCCCTGGGAATGTGGGCCTAGGACTGTGACTGGCATTGGTAGCTGAAGTCTTCATGGTCCACCCGGTAGAAACTGGGGTGCAGGGTGACAAAGAGGGAGGACAGGATCTCCATGCCCACATGGTCACAGAACTTCATGTCTACATCTGCACACACCAGGTCATCCACCTCACGGAGGAAGTGCTGCTCACAGAAGCAGTGGACCAATGCCAGCACTACATGGACACATCCTGCCATTGCGGGGATCAAAGGAGACGTCAAGGACCACCACCCTCCAGCCCTCCCAGGGGGCACACGGGCTTGGCAGCCCACTGGTTGGTAAAGATCTAGTAGGTGACCCTGTGTCTCACCATGATGGGCTTCTGTCCCCTCTACAGGAAGAGCTCAGGAAGAACACCTATCTACAGGGACGAGGGACAAGGTGGGAGGAGGGTCACTGTCAGAGGCTGGCAGCAGGATCCTGAAGCTGGGGGCCATGGACATGTGCATCTTCTTCAAGGAGGCAAGCCCTGGGCCACATTAAGCAACAGCCACTCCCCCAGCCTGTCCTGAGCAAGTCTGCTTGAGGGGCCTCCCTACCTTCTGCTCCCAGAGATGGGGGCCATATAATGGGGGGCCCATTATACAAAGGGGAGCCTGAGGCTTCAAAGGTGGGAAACCAGCCCCACAGTCAGCATGCTGGAGCCAGGAACAACCCCCGTGTGCCGAGCTCCTAGGCAAACCCTGCAGGTGCCCTCCCCTGGCCGACCCCCTGCAGGTCCTGTCCCCACCTGCCAGGAGTGGAGCACCTTTGGACACAGCCCTCCTTTCTATGGCCTACAGATTGGCTAGAATCATCAGGGCTGGCTTCCTGCCCCACTTTGCTTTGACTGAGCTGTCGCTGGCCCCCATGGACTGTCTCCACCCCCATGGGGTCCTCCCTTGAAGGCTACTGGGCCTCTTGCTGACAAGGTCCATCAGTCAACCACTGGTAATCCTAGGAAGGGTCGCCCTCATACTCCCCAGATCAAGAATCAGGTCCAGCCAGGGGGCAGGGAAGGGAAAAGAGGACCCTTGGAAGAAGAGGGGGCTTGCTTAGGCCCCAGCCATGAATCCAAGAGTGTAAGTTTCCAGGTCCAGGTCTACATTTCCCTGGCCCCAAGAAGCTGGAAGTCTTGTCTCTTTGAGGGGACTACCTGTGGGGACAGAAAGTCCCCCACTGTCAACAAGGGTGGTGAGCCCCTCTGAGACTGATTATTTTAGGGCTTTATTTATTTATTTGACAGAGACAGCTAGAGAGGGAACACAAGCAGGGGGAGTGGGAGAGGGAGAAGCATGTTCCCCGCTAAGCTGGGAGCCTGACATGGTGGGGTTCCATCCCAGGACCCCAGGATCATGACCTGAGCCGAAGCCAGATGCTTAACAACTGAGCCACCCAGGCACCCTGAGACTGATTATTTTACAGGGGCACTAAGGCTACTTCCCTGTATCTGCCCCATGCCTCGCAGGTTAATAAATCACTCACACAGGGAAAGTGTGCACTACATTTAAAAAGGGGACAAGGCCACATACCCAGCAGACATGAATCAGGTCACCAGGGGGCAAGTCCAGATCCAGCCAACAGGGGAACAAGCCAGACATGAAGCAGGGAGGGGACAGAAGAGTGTTCCTGGAAGAGGGCAGAGAGAATGTAAAGGCTTGGAGTCAGGCCTGAGACACATGTGGGATGACCACATACCTGGGAGGTCCACAAATGGAGGGCTGTGGTGGGAGAGGTGAGGCTGGAGAGGACAGGCAGCTGGGGAGTAGATCACAGACAAGATCAAAGGTATGTTCTGAAAAAGATCACTCTGCTGGTTACCGGAGAAGAATGGGCTCTGTACAGCAGAGGACCCTAACCCTAACCCCACCCTAACCCTAATCAAACATCAAGACTAATTTTGAGGACTGACAGCTCTACTCTGAAATCACAAACAAGTCCATCAGGCTGGCTTTTACTCCTTGCTCAGTATTGTGCTGAAAGGTCTTTTTTTTTTTTTAAGACAGAGATCACATTTTTTTTTTTTTTTTTGACAGACAGAGATCACAAGTAGGCAGAGAGGCAGGCAGAGAGAGAGAGGGAGAAGCAGGCTCCCTGCCAAGCAGAGAGCCCAATGTGGGGCTTGATCCCGGGACCCTGGGATCATGACCTGAGCTGAAGGCAGAGGTTTTAACCCACTGAACCACCCAGGTGCCCCTGTACTGAAAGTTCCATCCAGAACAATAAGGCAGGAAATAAGGAATCCACATGTGAAAGGAAACAGTAGAACTAGATCTATTCAGAGACCAGAGATGGCATCGTCTTATATAGAAAGCTTCCTAAAGAATCAACAAAAAATGATTACAGCCAGTTCGCTAATTCTGCAAAGTTACAGGACAAAATATCAAGACACAAAAATCTCTCTTATTTGTATACACTAGCAATGAATCATCCAAAAAGGACTTTAAGATGACAATTCCATTTTAGGGAACATCAACACTGACAAAATACTTAGGAATAGATGTAATCAAGGTGTAAGTCTTATACACCGAAAATTATAAAACGCTGCTGAAAGAAAGTAAGGGAAACCTAAATAAATCTGAGGACACCCCATGGTGATGAAAAGACATACTATTGATAAGATGGCAACAGTACACAAAACAATGTGGAAATTCAATGTTTTCCCAAGAAATTCCACAAAGGCCTTTGGGAAGAAATGCACAAGCTGATCATAACAGTCATATGGAATTTTAAGGGACCACAAAATAGCCAAAACCATCTTGAAAAAAAATCAAAATCTTTAAAGAAAATCAAAGGTTAAAGGTCACACTTCCAAAGTTCAAATCTTAATAAAAGCAACAGTAAATGGGACGCCTGGGTGGCTCAGTTGGTTGGACGACTGCCTTCGGCTCAGGTCATGATCCCGGAGACCCGGGATCGAGTCCCGCATCAGGCTCCTGGCTCCACGGGGAGTCTGCTTCTCCCTCTGACCTTCTCCTCGCTCATGCTCTCTCACTGCCTCTCTCTCAAATAAATAAATAAAATCTTTAAAAAAAAAAAAAAAA
>PISX010034955.1:0-13415 GCA_004024625.1 Mellivora capensis
ACTGACATTTTAGTAATTCCTAACATGCACTTTAAATATGGAATCTAAAAATGCTATATGCTATATATTTTATTTAAAATCATTGACACTGGAGAAAAAAACCATTAAAAATAAAAGGGAAAGAAACAGTAGCAATAAAATAAAAACTGATAATATTCATAAAAAAATGCCAGAAGAAGTTGGAAGGGGTACCCCTAATGTAGCACAAGAGAAGTGTGCAAATCTCTGAAAAAAGAACTAAAATACAGAAATTGAAAGTATCAGGACCAGAAAAAAGTTTAAAGATAGAATTCATTGCACTTAAAACTTTCATTCATTTTAAACTGTAAGAATCAAGAATAATAAGGGAAAACATTTTTTTTTTTCCTGACAGAATGTGCATCTGAAAAAAATGCCCAGGCAAGGATGACTTCCCAGGGAATTTGGTCACTGAAGGATACTGGAGCTGAGAAGCCCAAAACACAGAGGAGGTAAGAACTCCACGTAAGTTAAAGGAGGTTCCTACCCAGAGCTGTAATCTGCTTCAGACATCACTGCTATAATCACCAGTTGAAAATGATGTTAAAGAAAATACAATTAGTCATTTAAAGAAAAGTCTTCCTCACTTTTTAAATTATACGGAAGCAGAGGGAAAATGTTACAACTATGTCTATACATACATACTTACAGTGAGCATCTAAAAATGTGAGCGTTTCAGCTGTTGCAACTGTTGCTCCTAGCAACCTTGCAGTGATCAGACCTTTTCTCTCTCTTTGTCTGACTATTTTTACTATTGAAAATTGTTTTATATATTCTTCTAGTTTATCATGTAAGTACTCTGTAAGAAAAAAAATCAGGAGTAATTCTTCCTAAGTTTATATTCACATATAACATATGAAAGCTAATAAACCACAGAGCAATGATATATCTACATTCATCATCTCAAGAACTGCACACATTCTTCCATTAAGATGAAAATTGTATCTTTAGCTCTTTAATGAAAAAATAGCCATATACACAAATCTTAACTTCTGAACTACTATAACACAAAATGTTATAACACAGAATTATCCTGTACATGCAATATCAATAAATATATTTGGGGGAAAGCAGAGACTTCAAATGGAGTAGACCCAAGGAGTTAAAAAGACCCCAGTTCATTTAGGGCTCTAAGAACATTAGTTAAGGGAGTGAGGGAAACTGAATTTGGCCAAAAACATATTTGACACTTTTTAAAAGTGGGATTTAAATCTGGAAATTTCAAGAAAAATGACAAGTATCAAAGAATTCTCTGATACTTAGTGATCAAAATAATTTAAAACCAAAACATTAAGGAAAATGGAAAATAGGAAAGTCTGAGGTTTTAACAGTTGGAAATATTTTTACAAAGAGTCAGCATAAAATTTTTTGAAAGCTCTGGAGTTCCCTGACACAAAATCTTTTTTTCCAGTAAAAATATGGCAGAAGAAATGAGCATGTAAGTGAAGAATGAAGCTAAAATGGGCTAAATCTTATTAATGGGTATATAATTTAAGATATTCAATACTCCAATTTGGATAAGAGACATGAGAAGCAAGAGTTAAAACAGTAGGAAAAAGAAAACACATTAATCACGTTAGTCAGGTGTTGTTCATATCTTGAAACAACTTCTTAAGTCTGCTTTTTCACCATTAAATTAATGATTCTTTGTTGAGTATATAATATAGTTCCTCAGTAGCCTTCTTAGGCCCATACTATAGCCTCAGAAAGATCTTGAAATGCTGAGAACATCAATCAATGTCCTAGGGTAGGGGAACCTGGGTGGCTCAGTCTTTAACCATCTGCCTTCGGCTCAAGTCATGATCCCAGGGTCCTGAGATGGAGCCCGCATTGGGCTCCCTGCTCAGCAGGAAGCTGGCTTCTCCCTCTCCTACTCCCCCTGCTTGTGTTCCCTCTCTCCCTGTGTGTCTCTCTGTCAAATAAATACATTTTAAAAGATTTTTTAAAATGTCCTAGGGTAGATGTTTGCTTCTGCCAGATTTCAGAAGCATAAATGACAGATGACTTTATCTGTGATTATGTATGTTTTCTTCCTATTCTTCAGTGGTACAGATAAATGAGTTGCTTATTCAAAGCCTAAACATTCATAAAGGAGGTGAGAGTCCAGGAACAACTCCTGTAGAAAATAAGTCTAAACACTGTTGCCACAGAGTGAGAGACTAAATTTTTAACCATTTTCTAAGTACCTCAGAATTAATTTTCTGAAAGACAAGCAGGATTGTAATTTGTCTTAAAATATAAATCATGGATTTTCCTGTTTTAACCATAGACTTGACTTGTAAAATAGAAACTTATATAAAAACATTTCAAAGGCCTTAATGGAGATTGATTTTTTTTTAATGGAGTCACTACAGATTTCTTTAGTCAACTGTCCCACTGTTTGATTTGTTAAGGCATTTTTTATTTACCCACAACTTCTGAACTTCCTATAAATTTTTACCTGCCCCTTAAATTCAATCCCCGTCCATAACCATCTTTTTGTGAGGTTAAGAGTGCAAAGCTGTGAAATCAGATCTCCTGGGTTTATCTATTTATAGCACCCATTACTTTCAGCTGCATGACTTTAGGTAAGTTACTTTGTTTTACCTATACCTCAGTTTATCTCTACGATAGGGATAATAATATCCTCACCAGGGATTGCTGGAAAGGTAAAATGAAAGACTGCTATACAAATAAAGCATTTAAGACAGGGCTTGCCACATGTTCTATGCTCTGAAAATGCTGATTTTTTTTTGTTTTACTATCGTTGGGACTTACCTATCTCTGTCACTTGATTATCCACATATTTTTGCTGCTTTTCCCTAAACCAACTGAAATCAGGGATTATTGTTTCTACCTCACACACTTCTTTAGACTAGGGATACATTTTCCACAGTGGGTACTCATCATTAGACCATGTGTTCAATAAGACAAATTAATTACATTAGTATGCAAAGATATCCCTCATCAAGAAAATGGTTTCAAATTTATTATTAACTATAATAAAGAACTATAAAAAATATCCAGGCCCTTTGACTAAGCAGTCTAACTTACCTAAAGACACAATTCAAATAGAGGAAAATAACATGAGCACAAGGATATTCATTACAGTATGATATATACTAACACTGGAGCGAATGAAGGTGCGTGGTTAAGTGAAATGCATCTAGTCCATCATGGTCATCAAAAATAAAGTTCTGAAGGCGAATGAAATGGGATAATAAGAATATTACATGAAAATGTCAGGTTTCAAAATTGATTTCTTGCATGGGTATAATTAGATAAACATGTTTATTTAGGCAGTGATTAAGAGAAATAGAAAAATTAAAATGAAATAGGAAGATTATGACTGGATATCACTTTTCTTTTTTTTTTTTTAAATAATTTTATTTATTTGAGAGAGAGCATGTGCAAGAGAGAGCATGGGCCAGGAGAGGGACAGAGGGAGAAGCACGCTCCCCCACAGGGCAGGGAGCCCGATGCTGGGCTGGATCCCAGGACCTTGGGATCGTGACCTGACCCAAAGGCAGATGCTTAACTAACTAAGGCATCTAGGGTCCCCACCTTTCTCTTATTTCCTTTAAGTCTACTAATTTTATTTTATAATTAAATTTATATTTTTATAAAAAATATAAATTAAATTTATAATTAAATAACAGAAGTTACTTTCAACTAAAGGCTTACTACAAGTAGCCTTATTGTGGCCCTAATTTCTCACTGCTTGAAAAATCAAAATAAAAATCATTGGAAAAGAAAGCTCACAAAACCAAAGCAGGAATTTTTTAAATTTTTTTTTAAATGACAAAACATATGAGAGACGTTCAGAACTTTATTCTCTTAAAACTCTATGGATTGCAGACCAAGCAGAAAGAATTGGAAAAAATTCAGAACACCGTAGGCAGTAAATAAATTAGTTGATTACATTTAAGTGGTGATATAACCTGGGTAAGAGGACTAGAAATTCAAGTCAGAGATCCGTATGTAGTGTTACCCATAAATAGGGGACTTAAATTAAAAAACGTGCCCATTTGGTGAATAGGTTTCACATCCAGGTCAAAAATCTCCAGTGATAAACAATCTTATTCCACCTAGATGCTAATGTAACTTCAAAACATAATCTCAGTTCATTCATGGTATTTTGAAATTATAGAAATGTTAAGGATTGTATGAAGAAATAATTAAATAAATCGAGTTAATAATCTTACACTCTCTTCACTTATTTCATAAGTCTGGATAAATCTTGTTACTGGTGACATGTCACTTAATAAGCAGTAACTTCTTTTTTTTTTCATAGTACATAAAATAATGGCTTATCTTAAAATAGATGTTGCTTTGGATTTGAAGAAAGAGTATTACTATTCCCGTTTTATAGATGAGGAAATAGCTAGTTAGAATTGGAGTTGGAATTTGACCTTAAAGAATTCGGATCCAAACCCAACTCATTCAGGAATAAATTTTGTGACCATTGAAATAATCTGTATCTGATTGGTATTTAAAATACTTGTCATGTTTGAAAATTTAGCAACTTAGGGTATTTGATTAGCCTTGTGATTCCAATTGAAAATGTATAATTTAGTAACTGACAATTGACTTATAATTTTAAGTATAAATGCATTAAAGAATTTAGCTAACTTTGTAAACAATATTAGAATATTTAGCAGCCAAAATAAAAGAGAATGTAGTGACTCTTTAATGATTTTTATCTACTCATTTATATTACTAATTAATGTGTTATTTATATTAACTCATCTTATCTTCAAAACAACCTCAGGACTTATGCATTACTTATGTATTTCATCACTCCTAAGCTGCACAATTGGATACTTCTTATAATCAATGGCATCTTTGCTTAATGGTCTGTGTTTTTTATTCAAGTGGTAAACAAACTAATGATGTATTATACAATAAATTTGATGAAATATGGCATTTTCCCCATTTTAAAGAGAAAGAAACAGAGGCATAGAGGGATTAAGTAATTTGCCCAAATTACATAGCTGGTTAGGACCAGAGCTGGGATTCAAGACAAGGCGGCCCGAGTCAAGGCTCAAGTTTGTGTTCTTAACCACTATGTCTTACAATAGAAGTCTTACACTGAGGACTACAAAGTTATGGATCATGGTACTTCATACATTTCTGAACTCTAAAATATTTAAATATGGACACCCTTGGATTCTACTTTCATCCATCATACCTACCATTCAGGGTATTATATTCAAGTTCTGAATATTCAAGTGGCATACAGAGAGTACAATATAATAAAATAGACTTTGAACAACATCACATGGATTTACTTGGGAAACAATCTAATTTGCATGTGCTTTCTTACCATCTACACTAGCATCATCCACCAAAATGATTTCCTTCAGCAGTATGGCAGGGGAAGAATAAAGCACACTGTGGACAGTTCTAAGCAGCGTGGACCAGGCTTCATTATGAAAAACTATTATGACACTGGTGGTAGGCAGGGGAGGACAGCGCTTAAATTTTTGTTCAATACATCTAGAAGAAGTCAAAGAAGTAGAAAAACAATTATGAATTTTATTACTTTATTTCACAGCTATGTCATTACTAATATCATAATTATTTAGCCTTTATTACCATAGAAACAATAGTGGACAAATTTTTTCTGTGTAAGTTGATCTTAATGTTATGTAAATATAAATAGATCACAACAAATTTTTCTACACAGAGATCATATCCACTGATAGAGACAACATGTCAAAAATTAAAATATGCTATTGTAAGTTTTCTCAACAAGATAATTCTGAAACACAAATAGTATTTTATAAAAAAGTAAAATAACCTAAAACTGAGACAACCTGTAAAAATAATAAATACTTGTAATTGCTCAAATAAAAACCAAGTTTTTCTCCTTCCTTGTAGAAATCATTCATTTTTCTCATTACTTGCAATTTTTTAAACAGTGCAACTCTATTAAATGAATATATAACTTTGCAGAGATTCTTGTTTTCCTAAGTATGTAATAATTTGCAAGTTTTTAAAATCAATTTAATCTATACTTGAACCAAAAGGGAAAAAAATGGCTTACCATATAATCTATGTTCATGATTCAGCAAGACTTAGTAAGTTGCTACCATATGCCATGCTGTGTTAAAGATTTTGCTCCAATAAGCTGATCAATCCATAGTTTACTTAACTAAGACCTAGCATTTTAAAATACTAAAGAATTTTAAATAAAAATCCCAAGTCCATGTTTAAAATCCTGTGATCCTGTTGTCTTACGAAACATTGATAGGCACAAGAAGAGTGATACTAAGTAGTTTTTGACTGATTAATGGTACTACCCCCATTAGCTAAACACATTAGTTACAAATTGATCTTGAATTCATTTTTATAATAATGTCATCCTCAATGAAAATAATCTTCATATGAAGCCACTGGGTGTGGACGGCTCTGTATGGTCTCCAGCCTTTGAGACTGAAGCTGACCACAGTCCCTCGCCTACTGAGTTGGAAGTGAGATCAAAAGATTTAACATACAGCAGAAGGCTTCAGACCACTATAAAACCAAACAAAGTGACCCTGGGACACAAAAGATGTGCGGTCTATGGTAAAGATAAATAAAATAACTATCTTTAAGTTCACTTAAAAAACATAAATGGTTGTACAATTTTAGACAACAGAGTATGAAATCCTCCCACACAGTCAAAAGGTACAACAAATAGAGTGTGTGAACAATCCAACAGTGCTGTTCAAGCCCAAAGATAAGGTCGTAAATCATTCACTTATGGAGATAAGAGCCTAGCGCACTTCAAATGCTCTGTGAGGGTCAATGGAGAAACCAGAGCCCCCACTATGATACCAGAGGCCTGGGAAAGCCACCCTGAGAGAGACATCCTATGAACTCTCATGAATCACTCTCATAGCCATACCTCAATATGAATGTTTCAGATCCTTTTCTGAGAAGAGGTCTTTAGGGTGGAATATTTGTAGTGATAAAAAAAGGAGTTAGACTGAAGATAAAGTTATTAACAGAGTATGTCAACACTGCTGAGTAAGAAAAGGAGAGGAAGGTTATAAGTGAAAGTGATTTTGCTCTCTCATGCTTTCATGATTTCAAATAAATATGCATAGTCAGAAGCAAATAACCACATTCATCCTCACTGACAGATGAAAGCAAATGATTTATTTTAGATTGAATTTTGGATAAACTCAATTAGAAATAAAGTCCAAACACAAACTACCTATTCATAATTACTCTTGACTCAAAATTACACGGAAACAAATGACTAAATATAAGCTTGTATTTTTAGGACATAAAGGTTTATACACCAATATAAACTAAAAGTAAAAATTACTAAAAACTCCATGTTATTTTCCTTTAAAAAAAAACCCTTATGACTTAATTGTCTTATAAGCATTTTGGGGAGGGAGTTTGAGAATTAAAAAAATAAATTCCCCTATATTTATTTGTCATGTGACTAATTAATATACTAATTGAGAATTACAAAAAGGCTTTGAAATTTTAAATATAAAACCTCACAAAAATTCACATAAATAAAATATGATCACTTTAATCTTACAAGGCTTCCCCTCAGTTTAAGCTAGGATTTATCTGCTTAACTGATAACTACTAATATCAAGTAAAGGTGTCATGTTATACCATTAATGCAAGTGATAATAAAATTTCACAGTACGATTTCATAAACCCCAATTACTCCAAAACAATTAAAAAAGCATGTTAAACTCATGCTTTAGACATTTTTTCACCCGTCATTTAAAGTAGTGAAATCAAATAACTTGCCAAACTGACTGCATATTCCCAGTCAAACCGTTGGGAAAATTTGGGATATAGATGGGTGCTTAAATTATCAATTACAGGGACATATGCCTTTGGGAAACCCTGGATCTATACTTTTAATGAGCACGGAAAAGAGCAGCAATTCTTCAGAAAAAGTATTCCTTGCTCATACAGGTTAAATTTAAAGTAAGAAAGTGTTAAATCTTCACCAGTTCTTCACAGTTTTAGGTATCCAGTTCCTACCCAAAAAAGGTTGTTTTGAATGCTTAGTTGTTTTTCACTTAAAATAATTTCATTAATTAATATTATGGTAGCTCCTCATGCTTTATCAGAGGGAGAAAAAACCCATCTTGAGCTGACATTGTCACATCAAAGAATAAAAATTATGCTTCTTAATTTGTGATGCGGATTGCTTTTCATTAAGACCTCTCCCCAAATCAGTCAAATGCAATACTGAATTTTAACTATTAATATAAGAAAGAAACTATTCTGTACCTTGTTCTAAAGGCAGAATATTTTATAGATATTCATTGTTTCTTCACACATTGATTTAAAAATGATGAGCACCTTAACTTTGAATCACACAGGTTAGAATAGAGAGACAGAAGTATAATCTACACAACTTCAATATTGAGGGATTCATAGTGAGAATGAGAGGGTCTCTCACCAGGTATTCATGATCATAAATCTAGAAAAATATGAGTGAAGCTGTAGACTTAAGTCTATAAAAGTTCTTTTCTTCAGGTACACTTCCAAATATAATTCTACCATATCCAGAAAACAAATACGCGGGCATCACTTGTAGTTTGTCTACCTTACACTTTCAGCAAATCAACAGGTGGTTTGAAAGTGGTAGAATTTATCTTAGCCTATTTGAATTCAAATAGAGCATTTGAACACTACCTCAAAGATAAGTAAGGAGAGCATAGTAGGATCTGGAGGAAAACCATAGTAAAAATACCGTGTACTTGAGATAACATGGAAGCAGTGTTGGCCTCTCAGAACCTAAAGGGAGACAATTCTATACATAAGATACTCAACAAAATGCTAGGGGGGAAAAAATAATGATTGAATGAGCAATTTAACAATATTGTTCCTTAAAAGAAAGGTTACAAAATGTTACACGGCATTGTGAAATACAATTACAATATTGAAAGTAGCCACAAAGTCTGTGACTTACTTCATATAATATTCTTATCTAATGGCTCCAAAGTCTTGGCATTTTTAAAAAACATTTCTATTTATTCCATAACAATACACAGAGGAACAGAAACAGCTCCTCTGCCTCCCACATTTCCGGTAAAATTGCCTCCTATTCCCTACTTAATAGATTAGAAAACTAAAGCATTTAAGAATAGAGGATTTCTATGTGGCTCTACAGAAATCAGATCTAAAATTCAGTTTTCCAATTTGTAAGGTTATAAATTCTCACATCTACAGTGCCTCATTGAGCATAGGTATGGACAACCTCAATAATAAGGAAAAGCATAATTAGACAAACTAAACAGCAACTGCTGATATTTTGCCTCAGCGTGGCTGAAAAACAAGCACATTCCTTAGTTAATCCCTCTCCCCTGAAACCTCAATTTTAAACAGGAAATAACAAATATTCTTCAACATACTCAGGAGGTCGAGTGTCTGGTCCAAGATCTCGGTGTAAAGAAATCCTGTCGCTTGCAAAAGCATTAAAACAGTGTTTTGCTTCTCCACGTTCTTTTTCCTTCTGTTCTTCAACACTTAAATTGGTTGTCTTGAACGCTTTACCAGAAGCACCAGGTGCATTGGAATCCTGAGGTGGGCGGTCAAGAACCGGTTTCAATTCTGCTGCTGTGTAATATCCTTGCAAACAGGGTCTCTCACCAGCATCAATGTTTTGCCTGACAGGTGCTCCTATTTGCATTTTTGGCATCGCATCTTTAATATTGTTTACAGCTTCTAACATTAAATCAAACACCTTGTTTTTGTTTATATTTCTTTCCATCCTTGATTCCTCTTTGGAATATTGAACACTTACTTCTCTTTGCATTAAAATCAAAAATATTATAAAGAAAAAAATTACTGCACCAAGCTTCCAGAATTTTTTATGATAATGTCTTTTAAGATGTAATTTTACTAGTCGTTTTATGTGAGCCATTCTGACATTAAAAGCTTGCCACTTGACAAATAACAGTTATAGTTTCTTCTGTAACTTATATTTTTTATCATAGATTTGCTGGCAAGAAGATTTCATTAAAGGGTAATACCTATAAATAGAAATGATAAATGGCATTAGCAGCTATTCATTCCTACAGACATGGCTCAATCCATTCATTCAACCAACAACTAAACATTCATTCAACCAACAAATAAACAACTAAGAATAAACCACATTCTTACGGTTAACAAAAATACAAAGATATCTTGTCCTCAAGAAGATTACATTTTTGGAAGAACACATTGCTATAATTAGCTATAATCTACTGACTTTATAAAATATTAGGGATTTCTCTCCAGTAAAAAAAAAATACCTTGTAAACTGTGGCTAATACCTATTCTGTGATAGGCATACAATTATTTTTATAAACAAATTTAGAGTATTTTTAAAAAGATATCTTAACTCAATGACCAAGGGGCCAAAGGACTTCACTGAATTGATCATAAAGAAAGGGGGAAATCCATAAGAAACCAAAAGTATATAGGTAGTGTTAGGCATACATTTAAAATAGTGGCTTTTATTTTATGGAATTTGCCTTCAACTTATGACCCTCTACTCCAAATGAATCAGTTAAGATTACAAAGCAACTTCAAAAACTCATAAACTGGCATGTTCTCAAATTTGTTTACCTGATAATACTTGTGAATCCTGACAGAACCAATAAAGACTAGAAAATTAAAAGCATCTATCTCATTGTTATTCCACAGCTAATTTCAACAGCTCACACAAATACAAAATCTAACAGCAAAAAGAAGATGGCACTAGCTTTACTTGAAATGACTCTAAAGAGGCAACAGAGATTTGCCTTACTTTGAGTTACAAAAGCAGTGTCTGGTTTAATAAAATACTGCTTGCAGTTGACCCTAAGAACAGAGCAACATGTTTATTAAACTTTAATATAGGCCTAATAATTTCTTTCAGAAATGAAAGAAAAAGAAAAAAGAGAACACTGATGACAGCCCGAGTCACAGATAAAGCTCATTTTCTTTACAATGATCTTTAAAAAAAAGGTATATGGAAGGGTTTCAGTATGTAATTATATACTATGCACCATTATACTCAATCAAATTTGCAGGGCAAAGGGGAAGGAAAATGACTTTTTCCCTAAATCCTAAACATATTTTAGGTATTTTAAGTCAAATTTAATTTAAATAAGTGAAAACTACATTTGACACTTTATTCAGTTTCCACAGATATTGCTAAATTAAAATTAAAAAGCCAAGTTTTATGATGGATTCTCTGGCCTTTAGTAAGACATTCTGAGCTAAATAAATAAAATGGGCAGAACTTAATTCTATATACTGCTTCTATTTGGAAAGATACATGTATGTATGTATGTATAGAATAGACACTTTGGCTTCAAAAGATAATTATAATGTATATTGCTCATCAAAATGAGATTTTAACATTTCTGAGTTTCTGTTGCTTTAGGAGACTCATGTAAGAATTAAAATGACCTGGTAAGCTTTTTACGTTACTTGAAGACGTAATTTAAATAGTTTCAGAACCACACAATTGTTGCTGTGTAATTTCTTATGCAGCAAATGTTGTGTTAGGCTCTGGCTACCAAATTAAAGATAGATCTTACTCTCAAGGAGCAGAGATTAGTATTAAATATGACATGTCAACATGCAACCACAAAACAGTGTGACATGTGCTAAGATGGAAGACTATGAAAGCAATATGGGAGGTAAACAGAAATGTTAGGGAATTTTTGCCAAAGATAACACTGGTGAGCAGTATCCTAAAAGATAAGCAATTTTTAGGCAGGTGGACAAGAGAGGAGGGAGAGAGAGAGAGAGAGAGAGAGAGAGACTGATGCAAAGACATAAAAGCAAGACAAGACATGGGCAGTCCAAGTGGAAGACACAGATAGGAAATAGCAGGAGGGAACACTGGAACGTCACTTAAAAACCAGCACACAAAGTGAGACTGGAACCCACCAATTTTATTCTGAGTGGAAGGAAATGGATGATTTTAAGGAAGACTCATAACCATATTTATGTTTTAGATAAGTCAGTTTCCTCAGCACTGGTAAAGGCGATTAATACCAAAGACATGAGGAAGGTAGAAAGGATGGAGAGGACTAATTCAGGAGCCCAGGAAGTAGAATCAAATAGAAGTTGGTGAGAGAAAGCAAGAATGGAAGGGGATGGCTGACATGATGACATTGACAGAGGCAGGGAATACAGGAAGAAGGCTAGACTTGGGGGTGGGAATTAGATAATCGGTTCTGTTTGGGAGACAAATTTGAGATGCTGATAGGACTTCCAAGGTGAGTTCTCATGAGCAAAAAGATACACAGGACTGAAAATCAGAGAAAAACTCTGTGCTAGAGATGAAAATGTGGGAGTCAGTCTTGGGGTATAGAAGAGTTCACCTACAGAATAGAGTCAAGATGGCGGAGAAGTAGCAGGCTGAGACTACATCAGGTGGCAGGAGATCAGCTAGATAGCTTATCAAACCATTGCGAACACCTACAAATCCAACGGGAGATCAAAGAGAGGAAGAACAGCAATTCTGGAAACAGAAAATCGGCCACTTTCTGGAAGGTAGGACTGGCGGAGAAGTGAATCGAAAGCGACGGGAGGATAGACCACGGGGGAGGGGCCGGCTCCCGGCAAGCGGCGGAGCAACGGAGCACTAAATCGGGACTTTTAAAAGTCTGCTCCACGGAGGGACATCGCTCCAGAGGCTAAACCGGGGTGAAGCCCACACGGGGTTAGCGTGTCCCCAGGTCCCGCAGGGTCACAGAAGGATCGGGGGTGTCTGAGTGTCGCAGAGCTAGCAGGTATCGGAGCGGGAAGCCGGCCACAGAGACAGAGCCGAGGAGTGAGCTCTCAGCTCAGGGTTACCTTGAACCGGTCGCAGGCTGGGTGAGCTCGGAGCGTGGCCAGAGGCGAGGGAGATGGGAGTAGCCGGGGCTTTTCTCTGAGGAGTGGAGCCCCGAAATCTCAGCTCTCCCGGGCTGGAGACTGGGAGGCCGCCATTTTCATTCCCGTCCTCCGGACTCTACGGAAAGCGCTCAGGGAACAAAAGCTCCCGAAAGCGAAACCCAGCGGATTACTTAGCCCGGCCCCTGGTGAGGGCAGTGCAGCTCTGCCTCGGGCAAAGACACTTGAGAATCACTACAACAGGCCCCTCCCCCAGAAGATCAAAAGAAATCCAGCCAAGACCAAGTTCACTTAACAAGGAGAGCAGCGGAACTCCAGAGGAGGAGAAAGCAATGCGCGGAATTCATGGCTTTCTCCCCATGATTCTTTGGTCTTGCAGTTAATTGAATTTTTTCTTTAAAGGGCATTTTCCTAGGGTCTTTGCCACCCTTTTAGTATTTTATTTGCTCCTTCATATAATCTTATCTGGAAAAAATGACAAGGCGGAAAAACTCACCACAAAAAAAAGAACAAGAGACAGTACCAAAGGCTAGGGACCTAATCAATACAGACATTGGGAATATGTCAGA
>PISX010034956.1:0-13405 GCA_004024625.1 Mellivora capensis
TTTCACTTATTTGCGGAGCATAACAAATAACACGGAGGACATGGGGAGATGGAGAGGAGAAGGGAGTTGAGGGAAATTGGGGGGGAGATGAACCATGAGAGACTATGGACTCTGAAAAATAACCTGAGGGTTTTGAAGGGGCGGGGGGTGGGAGGTTGGGGGAGCCTGGTGGTGGGTATTATGGAGGGCACACATTGCAAGGAGCACTGGGTGTGGTGTAAAACTATGAATTCTGTTATGCTGAAAAGAAATTAAAAAAATATTTAAAAATCAAAAAAAAAAATCACCGTAAAAAAAAAAGAAAAAAAAAGTGTCTATTTTTACTTACTGAACTGAAGGAAAGCTATCTATAAATATTTCCTTCTGTTGGCATTATCAAACAGCTGATAGATTTTTCTTTTGTTCTAAAGCTAAAATGTTGAATTTCCTATCAGGTTATGTTACCATTTAGGTACCTTCTAATTTTCTTTATATAAAATTATATTGCAGCAAAAAGACTGAGAGGCTTCAAAAAACATACTAACCTGTGAGTTATTAATGACATGATTAGCCTCCAGCTGGATAGTAAATGTAACACCAAGTTCTGATGAAAAGGATTTCATTGGTGATAATGTCCCAGATGTCAAAACAATTGTCCAAACTTTGCCATTAATATCTGAAAAGGCCTAAAAAGAAACAATATTAGATATATAAAATCATCTTTACAAGAGTAAAACATTGAGCAAAATGACAGAATTTTCATTTACAACATGATAGGCTTACCACAGCTGGATTTAAGCACCAAAAGTTTAGCACATGAACTGCAGTTTTCTGTCTTGAACGTTTCTTATTTTTTGCCAGAGCAAAGAATCCATTTTTATCTGAAGTATCAATCTGATTTATCCAAGAATAAGTCTGTTGAATAGCAACTTTATAATCATCTGCAAATCTGGATGAAAATAAAATGGTAATTAAATGGCAAAACTTTATGAAACACATAATGTCCCAGCTACATAAATATAAAAACTGATTGAATTAAAACCAAATTGAGAGTCCTAGTATCTTCCCACTCAAAGATAACATCTTCCCCACCAACAACCCCCACCGCTAATTAAATTCAGTAATTCTGATAGAAAATGAGCCATTAAAACTTAACAATCCGAAAAACAACCTGAGGGTTTTGAAGGGGGGGGGAGGTTGGGGGAGCCAGGTGGTGGGTATTATGGAGGGCATGCATTGCATGGAGCACTGGGTGTGGTGCAAAAACTATCAATTCTGTTACGTTGAAAAGAAATTAAACAAAACAAAAAAACTTACAATCAACTTCCTCTTAGAGGTTAGATATTATCTAAATATCCATCCCTTAGCATTTACCATCCCCATGTTCAAACAATACATAAATCAAGGGAAATCCTAGTCTAGAGCTCTTTGCACTCTGTGTTACATTATCAGTCACGAAATAGATAACAGTTATCCTTAAAGAGACTAAACGGTGGATTATACTTTTTTATTACATGAGAAAATTGAAAGAATTTTTACTCAGTTTTAAAAGTCTAGGAAACTAGTTATAAATTTTAAGTTCCTTTATAATATGGGTTTCAGTCTTCATTAACTTTTAATGAAGGTATTGATCTCTGTGATCCCATCCAACTTAAAATTTCTTTCAATAAGAAGCTATGCACACTTCAGCTTAAACAGATTAAAATATAGTATTCTCTACCATGTCTTCACAATAATAGTGACTGTTAAGAGACATCAGATCTCAAAGTTCAAGTCAGGGACCCTACAATCCTTGGAGAGAATTTTATAAAAGTATTGGGAGCTAAAAACTATAAAACATTTAGAAGAAAACATGGGGGGGGGGTATGCCTGGGTGGCTCAGTCAATTAAGCATCTGCCTTCTTCTCAATTCATGATCCCAGGGTCCTGGGATTGAGTCCCTGATCAGCGGGGAGCCTGCTTCTCTCTCTCCCTCTGCTGCTCCCCTGCTTGTGATCTCTCACTCTGTCAAATAAATAAATTAAAAATCTTAAAAAAAAAAAGAAGAAGAAGAAAACGTAGCGGAAAATCTTAATGATACCAGATTTGGCCATACATACCAAAAGTACAAGCAACAAAAGAAAAAATAAACTGGACTTCATCAAAATTAAAAAACTTTTGTTCATCTAAGGACACTATCAGAGAGTGAGAAGACAACCCACAGAATGGAATATATGTATAAAACATATATCTGATATGGATTAATATGTAGAATATACAGGTAACTTTTACTACTCAACAACAAAAAACAACCCAATTCAAAAATGGGCATAGTACATGAATAGACATTACTCCAGTGAAGACATGTAAATGGACAATAAGAACATGAAAAGATGCTCAACAACACTAGCCATTAGTGGAGCGTAGAGTAAATCAAAACTATAAGCAGATACTACTTTATACCTATTAGGATGGCTATTATTCCATAAGCCAGAAACAAGAAGTATATTTGGCAAGTATGTCGAGCAATTAGAAATGCTGTGCATAGTATGGGAATCTAAAATGTCCAGTTGCTATAGAAAATAGTATGCTGATTCCTCAAAAAGTTAAACACAGAATTAGCATATGATCCTGAAATTCCACTGCTAGGTATTTACCTGGAAAAATTGAACTTAAACATACGTGTACATCAATATTCACTGTACCATTATTCACAATAGACAAAAGGTGAAAATAATCCAAATGCCCATCAATATAACAAGGGATAAACAAACTATGGTATATATATATATACAATGGAATTTGAAAATATTCAGCCATAAGAAGAAACGGCATTCTGATATATGTTACAACGTGGATGAACCTTAAAAACATTATACTAAGTTAAATAAGCCAGATGCAAAAGAACAATTCTATGATTCCACTTTGTAGGAGATACCTAAAAGGGGCACAGCCATGGAGAGAAAAGAAGAGAGGTTACCAGAGGTTGTGAGAAGAGGGAAATGGGAAACATTATTTCATGGATATAGACTTCCTGAAAAAGTTCTGGGAATGGATAGTGGTGATGGTTGCACAACCATGTGAATATACCTAATGCTACTAAAATGTATACTTAAAATGGTCACAATAGTAATTTTTATGTCTATTTTACCATAAAAAATTGGAAGCAGACAGTACTATAATTCAGTGAGGGATTGAATGAGGGGAGTTATAACTGTTTCTCATTTTTCACATTTTACTAAATAGAGGCTTTACGCAGTAAGAGACTTTCTGACACTGAAGAAACCTATCTAAAACTATCCTTAAAACCTAAATATTTAAGTTCAGTCATACACAGTAATAAATTTAATACTGCATTAACTAAAAAATGTATTTAAAATATACCTACTTTTTAATTTCAATACTCACTTTCATTTATAAAAACTAATTTCAATTGATCAAAGTCTGTACCAACAAATAAGAACAATATTTATACCACTTCTTTACAATGAGCCTAGGTACTCACACAACCAAACACATGCTGGCACCCAATAAAACTAATATTTTTAGAAGGGAAAATACAAGCCATATATATTTACTAACCTGCTATTTTGCCTAAAAAGATAGTCAAACACCATAAAAAGTCCTTTGAGCATTATTTGAGTTGATGGACTAATAATCGGTACTACTCTTGCCTCCTCTTTACCATGAATTGGTAAGACTTTTTCTTCTTTTTGAAGGACAGCAGAAAAATGTCCCTATAAGAAATTACCATTATTAAATACATTGCAGGAAATGGGAAGAGGAAAACAAACTTCTGAAAACCATAAAACTCAAATGAAGTATACATTGAAATTTTAGGCAAACATTGCTAATACACAAAACAGTATGTTTTAAGTTCCCACATATTCCCTCAATTGGCACCCTACACAAAAGTACCTCCTTAAGTCTCTTATACCACCAAACATACATTTTACTTATGCATTCTCATCAATATACTTATATCAGAACTTTTTATTAAGTCAATATTTATTTTTTAAATTTATTTTTATTTCTTTTCAGCGTAACAGTATTCATTGTTTTTGCACCACACCCAGTGTTCCATGCAATACGTGCCCTCCCTAAAACCCACCACCAGGCTCCCCTAACCTCCCAACCCCTGCCTCTTCAAAAAATTGTGATTATATATTAATATGGCTAACCCATAATTTTATGTGCTTTCTTATGTAATATTTACTTTTAATTTACTTTTTTTGGTGTTTATGCTTAAATCAAACTTTTTAATAAATTATCACTTGTTAAAAATAATAGATAGATGATAGATAGATTCCCATATATTCCCAAATTCTCTTCAAAATCAAAGACACTTTAACAGTAAATAATATATTTAGGAGCTTCATTACTTCTTTAGGCAGTCAGTGTATTATTTAGTGCCCTTCAAAAGTAATGATATAGGCATGCTTGGCTGGCTCACTTGGTACATCATGCAACTTTTGATCTCAAGGTTGTGAGTTCGAGTCCTATGCTGGGCATAGAACTTACTTTTAAAAACATAACAACAAACCAAACAAACAAAAAACAGTAAAAAAGGACTAAATAAAAATGTGTCAAATGGTTTCTCCAAAAAGAGCTTAACAGATTTGATATACATGTAAATGTCTGAATTACCTCCAGGTAGTATTCCAGCGATGAGAATAATATGACTATATGACAAGAAAAAATTTTTAAATAACTCAAGGAAACAATACATGCTACATACAAAATGTATACTAACTGGCTCATTTGTTTTCATGTGGCTCTTAAGTTTTAATGTTCTGAAGTCAGATAGCAGAGACCATTGCATAGTTTTGTGACTAAAAACTACTGAATTGTATATTTTAAAGGGTATATTTTATGGCATGTGAATTATATTTCAATCAAACTGTAAAAAATTTAAAATAAAGAATTTTAAAACATTACAGTTGGGGGCACCTGGGTGGTTCAGTGGGTTAAGCCTCTGCCTTCAGGTCAGGTCATGATCTCAGGGTCCTGGGATTAAGCCCCGCATCGGGCTCTCTGCTCAGCAGGGAGCCTGCTTCCCCCCTCTCTCTGCCTGCCTCCCTGCCTACTTGTGATTTCTCTCTCTCTCAAATAAATAAATAATCTTAAAAAAATACAGTAGATATATTACTAAATGATGTAATGCTAATAACATCGTCTCTTTTAAATAGCAGTAAGACCAGTATGCCTGTTTCATTGCCTGTGATAAACAATGCACTGGAAGTTAAGCCAACAAAGAAATAAATAGAATGTGATGGAGTTGGGAAGAAAGAAAATAATCATTACTTATAGACAGTATCATTACATAGAAAATTTAAGAATCCATAGACAAATCTATAAGATAGGTGAGCAAAGTGGTTGGCTGCAAGATAAATAAAAATCCACTACCATTTTTATACAGCAATAACTAGAAAATGCAATTTTTTAAATACATCATTTGAAAAAGAAACAGAAACTTTAACATAGTTAGGAATAAACCTATTCGGGGCGCCTGGGTGGCTCAGTGGGTTAAAGCCTCTGCCTTCGGCTTGGGTCATGATCTCAGGGTCCTGGGATAGAGCCCTGCATGGGGCTCTCTGCTCAGCGGGGAGCCTGCTTCCTCCTCTCTCTGCCTGCCTTTCTGCCTACTTGTGATCTCTGTCAAATAAATGAATAAAATCTTAAAAAAAAAAAAAAAAAAAGGAATAAACCTACCCAAACACCTAAGACTTTTAAAAATAAAATAACAAAATTTTATTGATATTGGACATAATAAATGAAGAACTTTATACATCATGTTTGTGAATGGGAAAACTCCTGTACTATATATAAATAAATAATTCTTTCTAAATTCAGTGATATTCTAACCAAAATTCCAACATAAATTTTCATGGAAATTTGCAAGCTAATTCTAAAATTTATTTATCCCAAAGGAAAAGAACAAAGTGAGGAGATACTACCAGATATCAACATTTTTTAAAAAGATTTTATTTACTTATTTGTCATAGAGAGAGAGAGAACAAGAGAGTGAACACAAGCAGGGAGAACAGCAGGCAGAGGTAGAAACTTACCAGGGAGCCTGATTTAGTACTTGATCCCAGGACCCTGGGATCATGACCCGAGCCAAAAGCAGATGCCCAACCAACTGAGCCACCTGGGCATCCCAATATCAACATTTTTCTAATGCCAGAGTAATTAACAAATATGAGTTTAGATCATAGAACAAAGTCTAGAAATTCACAAGTAAATGAAAATCAGAAATGTGGCAGAAGTGTCACTACAAATCAGAAAGAAATGGATGAACTACTTAGTAAATGATGCTGAGAAAATTATCCATATGGAAATAAAATGGATTTTCAATTCACAATATAAACAAAAAGGAATCCTTCATTGATTTTATTAAGAAAAAATAACGCTTTTAGAAAATGTAGCATAAGACTGCTTAAACTCAAATATAATTCATAAAAGAAAAAATACTGATATTAAACACACTAAAATAAAAACAACTTTTAGAAAAATACTCCATAAATAAAGAAACCACAGACACAAGAATATACATGCAATGCAATAAGCAACAAAGAATTAGTATTTACAATATATAAATGAAACAGCGACATATAAAAAGATATATTTTCGGGGCACCTGGGTGGCTTAGTGGGTTAAAGCCTCTGCCTTCGACTCAGGTCATGATCCTGGGGTCCTGGGATCGAGGCCCGAGTCAGGCTCTCTGCTCAGCGGGGAGCCTGCTTCCCTTCCTCTCTTTCTGCCTACTTGTAATCTCTTATCTGTCAAATAAATAAAATCTTAAAAAATATATATATTTTCAAGGATGTTTATAACAAAATTTTTTCTTATTCTGGGAAAGCTGGTAACAACTTACATTTCAAATGCCAGATTAATCAAGTAATTTAGAATATATGCACTCATGAAGCTCCTGGGTGGCTTAGTTGGTTAAGTGACTGCCTTCAGCTCAGGCCCTGGGATCAAGCCCCGTGTTGGGCTCCCTGCTCAGCTGGGGAACCTGCTTCTCCCTCTATCTCCTGCTCTCTCTCTCTAATAAATAAATAAGATCTTAAAAAAAAAAAGAATATGTACATTCACAAAAGTCCTACACTGCAATTAAAAATCACGTGAAAGGGGCACCTGGATAGCTCAGTCGGTTAAGCCTCTAACTCTTGGTTTTGGCTCAGGTGGTGATCTCAGGGTTGTGAGATGGCAGTCACTCAGTGCAGAATCTGCTTAAGATTCTTTCTCCCTCTGCTTTCCCCCCACCCGTACCCAGCCCCTGTTCTAATAAATTTTTCATTTCTAATAAATATTTAAAAAATAAAAATCATATGAAAGATCTCTACCAAAACAGTACTCATAAGGGCACCTAGGTAACTTAGTCAGTTAAAAATTCTACTCTTGATTTCAGCTTAGGTCATGATCTCAGGGCCCTGAGATCAAGCCCCTGAAAGGCTCCATGATCAGTGGGGAGTCTGCTTGAAATTCTCTCCCTCTCCCTCTGCCCCTCCTTACAATTCACACATGTGCTCTCTCTTTGAAATAAATAAACCTTTAAAAAAAAAAAACAGTACTCATAATATACCATTAAATGAAAAAAAAAAAGTCTACAAAGAAATATACATCATAGAAATCTATTTGTGTCAGGTAAATATATGCATAAAATAAGACAGGGATATAAATCCAAATGTTACTTATGATCATCTTTAAGTTGATGAGTTTTCTTTCCTTTGCGCCTTTTGTATTTTCCAAGTTTTTTCCTTTGACTTATATTTATTTGTACATTTTTATTAAATTACAAAATATATATAATGCACTAGTCTTAAGTATACAGCTCACTAAACACACATACACACACCCATGTAACTAACACTCACTCGGGACACAAAACATTCCTTGAATCCTAGATGGTTCCCTTTTGCCCTTTCTCAACCCAAACTGCCCCTTACCCCTACACAATAGTAATCAGTGTTCTGACTTCTACTAGTATAATTATGTTTGTCTCAAATTTCAGAAAAATGAAATCATACCATTTATATTCTTCTGTGTCTGGTTTCTTTGACTCAACATTATATCTGTAAGACTCATTTATATGAATTCATTTTTTATATTGCTGTCTAGTATTCCACTATGTGAATACCTCACAATTTATTTACCCATTTTACTAATGATATGAACATTTAAAATGCAAAGTTTATGCAAAAAATCATGAAAGATGTCATAATATGGACAATACTTATAATACCACATTGCATTTTAAAAATGCAGGGCAAGGGGCACCTGGGCTCAGTGGGTTAGGCCGCTGCCTTCAGCTCGGGTCATGATCTCGGAGTTCTGGGATCGAGTCCCACATTGGGCTCTCTGCTCGGCGGGGAGGCTGCTTCCCTCTCTCTCTCTGTCTGCCTCTCTGCCTACTTGTGATCTCTGTCTCTGTCTGTCAAATAAATAAATAAAATCTTAAAAAAAAATTTTTTTTAAATGCAGGGCAAAAATTCTAAGTATAATCTGATTAAAATACATTTTCAATACTCATATGCCCAAAATGATCATGGCAGCCATAGTTCCTACCTGTTTTGGTTCAAAAACCTAAGTCCATATGAGAAAAATTACAAAACTGATAAAAGAAATCAAAGATCCAAAACAAATGGAGAGATACTCTCTGTTCAGAGATAGGAAGACTCAATATTGCTCAGTTGTTAGTTCTTCCTAGTTTGATCTATATATTTAATGCAATCTCAATCAAAATTCCAGAAAGTTACTTTGTGAATATCGACAAACTGAATCTAAAGTTTATTTAGAAAGAAACAAATCAACATAACACAATACTAAAGAAAGGCAGAGAACTGATACTACCCAACTTCAAGACTAACTGTAAATCCACAGTAATCAAGATAGTGTGGTATTAGTAAAGGAACAGACAAATCAAACAATGGAAAAGAATAAAGAGCCTGGGATGCCTGGGTGGCTCAGTTGGTTGGACGACTGCCTTCGGATCAGATCATGATCCCAGAGACCCGGGATCAAGTCCCGCATCAGGCTCCCAGCTCCACGGGGAGTCTGCTTCTCCCTCTGACCTTCTCCTTGCTCATGCTCTCTCACTGCCTCTCTCTCAAAAAAAAACCAAAACAAAACAAAAAAAAGAATAAAGAGCCTAAAAATGGACCCACAAGGATGCAGTCAATTGGTCTTTAACACAGGAGAAAAGACAATCCAATGGAGAATGATGATCTTTTCAAGAAATGCTGATAGAATTGGACATCTACACGCAAAGAAATGAATCTAGATACAGACCTTCTATCCTTCACAAAAATTAACTAAAAATGAATTACAGACCTAAATGTAAAATGAAAACTCTAAAACCTTTAGAAGAAAAGACAGAAGAAAATCTGAATGACTTCAGGTTTGGTGGTGAGTAGTTTTTTGTTGTTTTTTTTTAAAGATTTTATTTATTTATTTTTTTTAGAGAAAGAGAGAGAGAGAGCGAGCACAGGCAGGCAGAATGGCAGGCAGAGGCAGAGGGAGAAGCAGGCTCCATGCCGAGCAAGAAGGCTGATGTGGGACTCAGTCCCAGGACACTGGGATCATAACCTGAGGGGAAGGCAGTCACTTAACCAATTGAGCCACCCAGGCGTCCCTGCTGGTGAGTTTTTAGACACAACATCTAAAGCATGATCCATCGAAGAAAAAATTGGTACGGTAAACTTTATTAGGACAAAAACCTTGTGTTCCATAAAAGACACTGTGAACAGAATGAAAAGACAAACCACAGACTGGAAGAATATATCTGCAAACATGTATCTGATGAAGGACTTGTATACCAAATATACATAGAACACTTAAAACTCAACAACAGGAAGATTAAGAACCCAATTGAAAACTAGGCAAAAGATTTGAAGAGGCATCTCACCAAAAGATGTATAGATGGCAAAAGAGCATGTGAAAAACATGTTCTACATTAAACGTCAGTAGGGAATTGTAAATGAAAAAATGTAAGATGCTACTACACATCTATTAGAATGGCTGGCATTCAAAACCCAGACAATTCCAAATGTTGGCAAGGATGTATAAAAAAAGGAACCCTCGGGGCACCTGGGTGGCTCAATGGGTTAAGCTTCTGCCTTCGGCTCAGGTCATGATTCCAGGGTCCTGGGATCGAGTCCCACATCAGGCTCTCTGCTCAGCAGGAAACCTGCTTCCCCCTCTCTCTCTGCCTGCCTCTCTGCCTACTTGTGATCTCTCTATCTCTCTGTCAAATAAATAAAATCTTAAAAAAAAAAAAAAAGAAAGGAACCCTCATTCACTGATGAAGGGAAAGCAAAATAGCACAGTCACTTTGGAAGACAGCAGTTTCTTTCACAGCTAAAAACAGTCTTACCGTACAATACAGTAACTGTAGTAAATATTTATGCAAATGAGAAAGCACACCCACAAAAATATGCACACAAATGTTTCTAACAGCATTATTCAGAATTGCCCAAACTTGGAAGCCACCAGTATGTCTTACAGTAGGTGAATGGATTAAAAAATGGTATCCACACCCAGACTGAAAGTGAAGGGATGGAGAAGCATCTTTCATGCCAATGGACCTCAAAAGAAGGTCGGGGTAGCGATTCTTATATCAGATAAATTAGATTTTAAACTAAAGACTGTAGTCAGAGATACAGAAGGACACTACATCATTCTTAAAGGGACTATACACCAAGAAGATCTAACAATTGTAAATATTTATGCCCCCAATATGGGAGCTGCCAATTACATAAGAAAACTGTCAATCAAGATAAAGAGTCATATCGATATGAATACATTTATAGTAGGAGATCTCAACACACCTCTCTCACTAATAGATCATCCAAGCAGAAAATCAATAAAGAAACAAGAGCACTGAATGACACATTGGACCAGATGGACCTCATAGATATATACAGAATATTCCACCCTAAAACAACAGAATACTCATTCTTCTCAAGTGCACATGGAATCTTCTCCAGAACAGACCACATACTGAGTCACAAATCAGGACTCAACTGATACCAAAAGACTGAGATTACTCCCTGCATATTCTCAGATCACAATGCTTTGAAACTGGAGCTCAATCACAAGGAAAAGTTTGGAAGGAACTCAAACACCTGGAAGCTAAAGACCACCTTGCTTAAGAATGCTTGGATCAACCAGGAGATCAAAGAAGAACTTAAACAATTCATGGAAACCAAGAGAATGAAGATACTTCGGTCCAAAACCTATGGGATACAGCAAAGGCGGTCATAAGGGGGAAATACATAGCCATCCAAGCCTCCCTCAAAAAAATTGAAAAATCCAGAATACAACAGCTGTCTCTACACCTTAAAGAACTGGAAAATCAACAACAAATCAAACAAACTCCACACATAAGAAAGGAAATAATCAAGATTAGAGCAGAGATCAATGAGGTAGAAACTAGAGATACAGTAGAACGTATCAATGAAACTAGAAGCTGGTTTTTTGAAAGAATCAGTAAGATCGATAAACCACTGGCTACATTAATCCAAAAGAAAAGAAAGCTCAAATTAATAAAATTATGAATGAAAAGGGAGAGATCACAACTAACACCAAGAAAGTAGAAACAATCATAAGAAGTTATTATCAACAGTTTAAGTTAAGCAACCTAGATGAAATGGATGCATTCCTGGAAAACTATAAACTCCCAAAATTGAACCAGGAAGAAAATGACAACCTGAATAGACTGATACCTAGTAACAAGATAGAAGCAGTGATCAAAAACCTCCCAAAAAACAAGAGCCCAGGACCTGATGGATTCCCTGGGGAATTCTACCAAACTTTCAAAGAAGAAATAACACCTATTCTCCTGAAGCTGTTTCAAAAAATTGAAGCAGAAGGAAAACTTCCAGACTCTCTTTACGAAGCCACCATTACCCTGATCCCCAAACCAGGTAAAGACCCTACCAAAAAGGAGAATTTCAGACCAATATCACTGATGAATATGGATGCTAAGATTCTCAACAAGATCCTAGCTAATAGGATCCAACAGCACATTAAAAAGATTACCCACCATGACCAGGTGGGATTCATCCCTGGGTTACAAGGATGGTTCAGCATTCGCAAATCAATCAATGCGATAGAACAAATCAATAAGAGAAGAGAGAAGAACCACATGGTCCTCTCAATTGATGCAGAAAAAGCATTTGACAAAATCCAGCATCCGTTCCTGATTAAAACGCTTCAAAGTATAGGGACAGAGGGAACATTCCTGAACTTCATAAAATCTATCTATGAAAGACTCACAGCAAATATTATCCTCAATGGGTAAAAGCT
Source organism: Mellivora capensis (assembly GCA_004024625.1). Classification (NCBI taxonomy): domain Eukaryota; kingdom Metazoa; phylum Chordata; class Mammalia; order Carnivora; family Mustelidae; genus Mellivora; species Mellivora capensis. The sequence continues at coordinate 12,271 of PISX010034956.1, forward strand.
CACAGCCTTCCCGTTGAGATCAGGAACACGACAAGGATGCCCACTCTCACCACTCTTGTTCAACATAGTATTAGAAGTCCTAGCAAGAGCAATCAGACAACAAAAAGAAATAAAAGGTATCCAAATTGGCAAGGAAGAAGTCAAACTCTCTCTCTTCGCAGATGACATGATACTTTATATGGAAAACCCAAAAGACTCCACCCTCAAACTACAAGAACTCATACAGCAATTCAGTAATGTGGCAGGATACAAAGTCAATGTACAGAAATCAGTGGCTTTCTTATACACTAACAATGAAAATACAGAAAGGGAAATTAGACAATTGATTCCATTTACTATGGCACCAAGAACCATAAGATACCTGGGAATAAACCTAACCAAAGAGGTGAAGGATCTATACTCGAGGAACTACAAAACACTCATGAAAGAAATTGAAGAAGACGAAAAAAGATGGATGACCATTCCATGCTCTTGGATCGGAAGAATAAACATTGTTAAAATGTCTATACTACCTAGAGCAATCTATACTTTCAATGCCATTCCGATCAAAATTCCACCGGTATTTTTCAAAGACCTGGAGCAAATAATCCTAAAATTTGTATGGAATCAGAAGAGACCCCGAATTCCTAAGGAAATGTTGAAAAACAAAAATAAAACTGGCGGCATCACGTTACCTGATTTCAAGCTTTACTACAAAGCTGGGATCACTAAGACAGCATGGTACTGGAATAAAAACAGACACATAGACCAGTGGAACAGAACAGAGAGCCCAAATATGGACCCTCAACTCTATGGTCAAATAATCTTCGACAAAGCAGGAAAAAATAATATACAGTGGAGAAAAGACAGTCTCTTCAATAAATGGTGCTGGGAAAATTGGACAGCTATATGTAGAAGAATGAAACTCGACCATTCTCTTACACCGTACACAAAGAAAAACTCGAAATGGATAAAAGACCTCAACGTGAGACAGGAATCCATCAGAATCCTAGAGGAGAACATAGGCAGTAACCTCTTTGATATCAGCCACAGCAACTTCTTTCAAGATATGTCTCCAAAGGCAAAGGAAACAAAAGCGAAAATGAACTTTTGGGACTTCATCAAGATCAAAAGCTTCTGCACAGCAAAGGAAACA
>PISX010034957.1:0-13376 GCA_004024625.1 Mellivora capensis
AGGAGAAGGAGAAGGAGAAGGAGAAGAAGAAGAAGAAGAAGAAGAAGAAGAAGAAGAAGAAGAAGAATGGAAATTTCAATACCATCCCCCAACCTTCTGGGAGGATAGATGTGTTAAACATTGAGTTCAATCATCAGTGGCCAATGATTTAATCCATCATGGTTTTATAATGAAACCTCCATAAAAACTAAAAAGGACTGGGTTTGGAAAGCTTCCAAGTTGGTAAACATGAAGATTTGGGAGAATGGTACACCTGGAGAGGACATGGAAGCTCTGTGTCCCTTCCCCATACCTTGCCCTAGAGGACCCTTCCAACTGGCTGTTTCAAGTTATATCTTCTTCTAATAAACCACTAATTTAGTTAATAAAATGTTTTCTGAGTTCTGTGAGCCATTCTAGCAAATTAATCCATCCAAGGACAGGTCCTAGGAATCTCTGAGTTATAGCCTGTTGATCAAAAGTACAAGTAAGGGAGTTGTTGGAACTGCAAGTTTGTAGCTCGTAGGTCAGAATCATAGGTGACAGCTTGGGCTTGCAAATGGCTCTGGAGTGGGGTGGAGGGTAGCTTTGTGGAACCAAGACTTTAACCTGTGGGGTATGATGCTGTCTCCAGGTAGAGTGAAAAACTGAGCTGAATTCTCGGACACATTACAGGAGTCTGGGAACTGCTTGGTGGTAGGTGGGGAAGCCCCCTCTTTCCCCAATCTGGTATATTTGGAATTGGATCCATGAATCCAAAAATAATAGTAAAATATAACGTTTCAGCTATGAACATCTCAATCCCTTTCCCAACACACATGCATACACACACTACAAAACATGTCTCTAGCGCCTCTGTGGCAGGAAACATCCCTGATTGCCCTGTATAACCAATATAACAATTATAGTTCTACAATTGTCACCTATGAAGCACTCATTCAAAATCTGTGGGTTAAATAAATGACTTCCTTGCATTACCATGTTTCACACACAGATGATTGCTATAATGGGGACATTATAAACTATATCTGGTCAGTTTTTACCACAACTCAGCAGATTGATCGGTATGTAAAGAACATTCAGGAAATATTTTATGGTTGACAGACAAAGGCTATAGAGACTTATCTTCAAATGCTTCCTGTCCTTTCAAATGATCTTTGAAGTAGGGTATGACCACTCTCCCTCCTATAGACATGCCTCAGATATGTATCCTCAGAAAGTTTTGTGGGAGAATTAAAAATTACAAAATAGCTAAAAAGTAAAATAAAATATGTGGAAAATAACAACATGAGGCATGTGAGCTGTTCCTATCTCCTAAGGGTCAAAGACCATTTATATTAGAGATTCCACAGTTCACCTACTATTGTGGACTTCCAGTATGAAAACCTCTATAAATTACAGATGATAACACCAGCTGCCTTAGAGGTTTGTTGTAAGGGTTAAGAGATAACACATCCAAAGTACTTCGAGAACTCTCTGAGATTTTGGAGATGGGGCTGTAACACTTACATAAAAGACATAACACTTATATTATACTTTAACAGGGGTCAGATCTGGTTATAATATGGGACTCCCTCTTGAAAATGTCTGCCAAGTTCAAAAAGTAGAAACAATTGCTTCCTGCAATCCCTTTATATTTTTCTTACTCCCCACTTACATTTTGTGAACCAGTTGGTGTGGACAGATGGGCCCATTTATCATCCTTACAAATTGATACCATTAAGCGTATAAGTGTTTCTTAGGTCTAGTGTGAGAGATGAGAGAATTGAGTTTGAGACTATATATATATATATATATACATATATATATATATATATATATTTAAAAGACTGCTTATGGCAGTTTAAAATGGCTATTATGGTCTAACATTTCCAAAACATAAAAGATTAAAAATGCAAGCATCTGAAGACGTGGGGAAAAGGGAACCCTCATGTACTATTGGTGGGAATGTAAATTTGGTGAGACCATGAGGAAAGCCATTATGAAAAACAGTGTGGAGGTTCCTAAAAAAATTAAAAATACAGAAATACCCTGCAATCCAGTAATTCCGCTTATGGGTATGTACCCAAAGAAAATGAAAACACTAATTTGAAAAGATGTATGCACCCCCATGTGCATTACGGCACTACTGACAACTGTGAACACATGGAAGCAAGTGAAACGTCCACCAGTTGATGAATAAAGAAGATGCGGCACATGGACACTTAGCCATAAAAAAAGAATGAAATCTTGGGGTGCCTGGGTGGCTCAGTGGGTTAAAGCCTCTGCCTTCGGCTCGGGTCATGATCCCAGGGTCCTGGGATCGAGCCCCACATCGGGCTCTCTGCTCCGCAGGGAGTCTGCTTCCTCCTCTGTCTCTCTGCCTGCCTCTCTGCCTACTTGTGATCTCTCTCTGTCAAATAAATAAATAAAATCTTTAAAAAAATATTAAAAAGAATGAAATCTTAACTTTCCCTACCACCATGGATGAACCCAGAGGGTATTATGCTAAGTCAGTCAGATATATAAAGACAAATACCATATGATTTCACTTAAATGTGTTATCTAGAGCAAAAACAAAACAAATAAAAAATGAACAAACAAAAACAGAGACAGAGTCACTAATACAGAGGACAACTTGGTGGTTGCCAAAGATGAGATGCGTGGCTGGATGTGTGAAAAAGGTGAAGGAGATGAAGAGGAACAAACTGCCAGTCAGAAAACAAAACAGTTACAAAGATAACAAGTACAGCGTGGGGACTATAGCCCGTACTACTGTAACAACCTCGTGCGATGACAGATGAAGACACTTACCACACTGAGCACTTCATAATGTATAGAGTTGTCAAATCATGTGCTATACACCTGAAACTAATATAATATTGTACGTCAACTATACTGCAATGACAAAAAAAAAAGATAAATTCTGGAAATGTAATGTACAGCATGGTGACTATGACTACAAGACTACATTGTATATGAAAGTTGCCCAGAGAGTAGATTTTAAAAGTTCTCACCACAAGGGGAAAAAAAGTTTTTAAGTATGTGAAACAAGGAGTGTTAATTAACTTATTGTGGGAGTCAAGACACAGAAAGAGAAAGAGAGAGAGAGAGAGCAGAGAGAGAGTTACAAGCATCTGTGTACCAATGAAGGGCAGGTGAAACGTGGACACAGAGAAATTGCAACATAGCAGTACCCATATCTTAGTATCTCTTCCTCATGTCTGGGCACATGCTATTATTTATTTTGGCTAATGTGCTATCCTTCTTTTTGAAGGAAAATCGGGAATAGATAAATAATTGATATGCATATAACTAGGTAACCTCCCTAGCCTCCCTGTTAAATAGAAAAAAAATATACACACCTTGGTTACCAGTACTTGCTGTTTTGTCAGATAACACACAAAAACTTGTTATATGACTAAGAAAACGTTGCTATATCACTTCCAGCTGTGCTTCTAGGACAAGCTTTCCAGACCGGAGTAAACGCTATTGTTTTTACACTATCTTCCCTCTAATTAAGCCCAATAATCTCAAACAAGTCACTTAGCTTCTTGAAACCTCAATTTCCTTTATCTGCAAAATGAGGATCGGGATCTCGTCCTCCTCCAATAGTAATTTCAAGGATCAAAGCACTTTTGGTATTATACACATGAAAGTACTATTCTAGACCTCAGAAGTATTACAGTGTAGGGGCGCCTGTTGTTGGCTAAGCATCTGCCTTCCGCTCCGCTCATGATCCCAGGGTCCTTGGGTCAAGCCTCGCGTCGGGCTTCCTGCTCAGCTAGGAGTCTGCTTCTCCCTCTCCTTCTTCCCCTGCTCACGTGCTCTCTCTCTCCTCTCTCTCAAATAAATAAATAGATAAAATTGTAAAAAAAAAAATTACAGTGTAGAAGTATACTATCTTCAAATTTTCTTAAATTTGGACAGATCTGGGTGACTATACTGTAAATATTTGATAATACTCTGAATTTCTTTTTAAAAAAGAAAAAAAAAACAGCTGTAGGGCTGCCTGCTCCCATCCCAATCAAGTTAAAATTAAAGTAATATTACCCACGGTTGTGATACATAGCATATTGCCCAGCTGTCATAAGTAACGTTTCAAAGTTAAGTGCAAGGGTTAAGTAAGCAAGAGGCTGGGACCTTACATGTCAGCGTGCAAAGATCATACTCGGTTTCTTGAACAGCAGCTGACTGAAAGATCTTAGATAAGACTCAGAATTTCTCTGAACCAGAAGTTCCTGATTTAATCCATTAACCAAGGGCCATGCCAGTGACCATGACATATAAAAGGCAGAGATGTCATGTCTGAGAAAAATAAAGCTAATTAAATTCTATCACCTGTTATTTCTTTTCCATTAACTCAGTTTGGCATAGGCACCCCTGCCAGCAATAGCAGATTGCCAATGTACCTGCACATGGCCTTGGGAATGTCTCCAGGTGATCTGCTTTCCAATTTCAGACCCTATGTTCTCTGATACTTCGGCGCATTGTTTCCAGCCATTTCATGATAGCTATATGCACCACAAGCACAAAGAACGGATGCTTCATGCAACATCTCCGAACTCCATCTGAGCAGGGTGGGACTGCCAGCTCCCAAGCCAGATCACTTAAAAAGGATGATAATACATTCAGTCGCACATTCAGCTCTATCTCACAGGCCATTGTTCTCCTGAAGACTAAGAATACTGGTGATGGGACATAATTCAGCATGAGAGACACTGGTACAAATTCTAATCCTATGACGATGCATATAGTCCTCTTCATTTATTAAATGGAAACATAATACATCATAAGACTATCTGGAAATTTAAATAAGATAAACACAAACATACACGGTTCCTGGTCCAGGTAATAATTGCAATAATAGTTTAAGAAATATTTCCGTCTACTCTCATAGGATGTTATTGTGCATTTGGCACCTTAGGATATCATTTTTATTAGGGAGATTTTCAAATTCCCTTTATTGCAAGTTAATGCAGTAGTTTCTAAAAAAAATAATCCCAATATTTATGAGAACTGTCTATCAAATAAATTGTCACGTCACCTTATTTTTTTTTAAATTTTATTTATTTATTAGACAAAGAGAGAGAGAACACAAGCAAGGGGAGTGGGAGAGGGAGAAGCGGGCTTCCTGCTGAGCAGAGAGGCCAATGCGGGGTTCGATCCCAGGACCGTGAGATCATGACCTGAGCCAAAGGCAGACGCTTAACCCACTGAGGTGCCCCTCATGTCACCTTATTTTTAAGAGTGACTTTGGGCTATGAATCTTACTTATTTCCATTTTATAGATGAGGACACAGAGGTGAAGAAGGTATTCGAGATCATAAAATAAGAAACAGTACTAGGATAACAATAGCATCAGCAGCAACAATAATAACAATCATAAAAATAGCAACAACAACAACAACGAACATTTGGTGTGCTTAGCCCCAGATCTCTTGCTGAAATCTTCAAGTGCACTGTCTGCGTGGTTTCCTCACAAGAACAAAAATAACATTTCGAGCAGTGGTTTTCAACCCTGGTTGCCTGTTACAATTACCATGGGAACAGTAAAAGAATATTGATACTCTGCACCCATCTCCAGAGATCATCATTTAATTGGTCTATGGTGGGGCCCAGATATTGGTATTTATTTTAAAGCTCCCTAGGTGATTCCAACCTATCTCCGGCATAGAAAACGACTGCTTCAGAGAGTTTAAGTAACCTGTGGAAAATTTTTCAAATGCACAGAGCTGGAATCCTTCTCCATACTTGCCACTTATCAACTCTTAAACTCTCTGCAATTCTAACTCCTTATATGCTCCTCACTGTGCCAGCTGCTGTCCCTTCTTTCTTAAGCACATATTGTCTTGGCGTCACTACAGACTTCGGCTTCACACTGAATTCTTTTAACACCTGTTTCCACTGTCTGCCCTCCCCATTGAGCACAGAGAGAAGGGAATAATTCCGAGTTTCAGAGGAGTTATTAGCTCCTCCTTGTCAGACCACAGCTCACACTTCCTCGCCTATAATATGTCTTTGCTCTTCAACGATAGGGTGCTAGCCTAATACGGAAGCTGGCTGAGAAGAACCAGAGGAGCAGCAAAACATAAGCATGGTGTTTATGCTGATAGCTATTATTAGGCTGGCTACTTCTGAAACCTCTACACTTCCAAGCCCATGGTGTGGATAGAGCAGACTAACAACGGGAGATTTTCCTCCTAAAACAGGGCCAGTGAGACCACCTCCATCAGAATTACCTGAAGGTGAGAATTGTTGAAAATGTAAATTTCTAGGATGAACCCAAGTCTTTAAAATCAGAATCCCTGGTGGAATCCTGTGTCAACACAATTTTGAGATAATTCTGATCAATATAAAAATTTGATAAACTTTCCTATACACAGGGCCTGTGTCTAACCTAGCATGACAAATCAAAATCGTAAGATGACCTATATCAGAGTTTCTCAACAGTGAAACAATTGATATTTTAAACTGGATTTTTTTTTTTTTGCCCTGAGGGTTGATGGCTGCTACGTGTGCACTGTAGGATAATTTGCAATATCCCTGGCTTCCATCCATTCGAGGTTTAACAGCATCTCCCTAGTCATGACAATCAAAAACATCTCTGAACATTGCCAAATGTCCCCTGAAGGGGAAGGCATAATTGTTCACCATTGGGAACACTTGGCATAGATAAAAAGAGGGATCTGTGCTGTCCCTAAACACTCGGGCCAGTTTTATACTATAATGATTCTTCCTCAAACCGATTTTGCAGTCTCTTATTCATCCCATATACGGATTTTTACCTTTGTTGTTAATTATATTATACAGTGGACTGTGTATCTTCCATATGCCAGTAGGGTTACTAGGCAGTCCTACCAATGATCTCATTTAACCCCCACTGTTATGGAGTGTTGTATAAAGGTCTGCAATGCAGTCTGTGGCTCCAGACTGCTTAGATTCCAATCCTTTCTCTATCACTTTACAACTACATAATCTTTTTTTTTTAAGATTTTATTTATTTATTTGACAGAGATCACAAGTAGGCAGAGAGGCAGGCAGAGAGGGTGGGGGGAAGTAGGCTCTCAGCCGAGCAGAGAGCCGGATGCGGGGCTCGATCCCATGGGATCATGACTCGAGCTGAAGGCAGAGGCTTAACCCACTGAGCTTAACCCAGATGTCCCTACAACTACATAATCTCAAGAATGTCACTAAGCCTCAGTTTGAACAACAATGACAATGGAAAGTTAATAAAAGATAACAAGGCAAATAAGGTAAAAAGAAGAGTAGCAAAAAACTAAAAAGGTACTAATACTAGCCACCTCACAAACATGTGTCAATTGCATATATGGTGTTTCTACTTGTGGTTAATAGTGTAAATTAGAGAACACCTACTGAACTCTTACTATAATCCCACTTTACAGATAAAGAAACTGGAACATATGCATTGAGTAATTTGCTTCAATTCACAGCCGTATGAAATCTCGCAGATTTGATTCAAATTAAGAATTGTCTAATTCAAGTGCCTTATCACTTTTCTCAACACCACACAGTCTAAATTGCTAGACAGCATAAGAATGTCCTTCTCAAGTTTCTTTGTAAATTGTGTTCCTTTTAAATTTTCAATCACCTACCCTTGGCAATAATGTCTCTCTAGTCTGGTCAAGACTGATGTTGCTTGCCTAGATATTTAAAACAAATCAGAAATATAGGATTTAACATATTAACCAGTAAATACATTAAATTCCAATGGAACCTGCTATTTGTTGAATGAAATAAATCGAACGATTTGTGGCATCCAGGTACTATGGGAAATTCCTGGAAAAGTACTGGCACAATGGTTATCAGTGGCTTGGACATTAACTATCTTTGAGTTCCAGATATTTGGAAGGTACCTTCTAAACTAAACTTCTCTGTCTCTAGTGGTATATTCTATGCCATGTTGTCTTGGAGATTTGTGACTCCTAAATGCATCCTTTGTATAGTGGGTTCTTGCTCAATAAGTATCTTTAGAAAGTATAAATAAATGACTTGATTACAAACTTGTGATATTTTCTATACCAGATCTTCAAAAGAAGACAATACTTTTTTTTGTCATTCCTCTGTGTTCATGCTCAAATATTTTGGCATATAAAATAAGTCATTGATTTAAAAAAAAAAGACCCTTTCAATATCTTTGAAATAGAGTCTTCAGATTCTAGTTAGGAAAAGATTTTGTCTTTTTAAAACAACAAATTTCAATGCACTTTACTTTTTGCAGGGTTCATCTGGGTTCGTTGCCAAAGAGGAAAAAAAAAGTAGTTATTGCGGAAGATAAATAAATTTGGTGGCTTTAAAGTTTAGGATTTATTGTTTTACCTCCTGGGGAAATACAGCAAACAAGGACACACATTATTCTGTCTGAATAATTTGTTTGCTTGATGAAATCCCCAGTCAACAATTAATACTGCAGGTTCTTTGAGAGTTTAATGTATTTATAGATAAATTGTAAGTACTGAATTTCTAAGTGGTATTAAATATCTGAGTAAGCAATGTGAGCCTGGAATAATCTGCATGTTCATTTACTAAACAATTTATGATAGGAAACGTTGCAACATTCTGATCCCGTGTTTTTTATTCTATTTAGATTTCTAAATTGCTGTTCAATATAATAGGGGGATTTCAATCTGTTAATGTCAGTAGATCTCTAGAGAATTATAATAGTTATCAATTATGTGGGGGGAAATAATTTCCTGATTAACCTGCACTTGATGAAAAGGACCATTAACTTTTTTAGTATTAACAGGACTCGCCATCACTATTACTTTAAGTGCCTGTGCATGCTTATTGATTAATGGACTAGAAGAAGAGATGGTGCATACATCAACCTGTGTTCTTGGAGAGGAAAGCATTATAGAGTTAGAGTCATAATTGCTATCTTAGAGAGAATCTGATGTGGGGAACAGATGGGAATACTGGAATAGATTTGATTAATATTTTTCAATGTTAAAAAAGTTATGATTCTAAAAAAAATAACAAATCCAAGGCATTAATTTATTCAGTTCCCTGTTGAAAACACGTAGTACTCCAGATGCCCCTTAAAGTGGATTTATACATGGAAATAGGGATACAGTGTTTATATTAAGACATATTCTATCTGATGATATGTAAAATATTCCATTTTGGTAGTTACACTACAAACAGAGGAACCTTCTAATAATAACTCATTTTTTTTTAAATTTATTTATTTGTCAGAGAGAGAGGGAGAGAGAGAGAGAGCAAGCACAGGCAGACAGAGTGGCAGGCAGAGGCAGAGGGAGAAGCAGGCTCCCCGCCGAGCAAGGAGCCCCATGTGGGACTCGATCCCAGGATGCTGGGATCATGACCTGAGCCGAAGGCAGCTGCTTAACCAACTGAGCCACCCAGGCGTCCCAATAACTCATTTTTTAATAATCCCTGATAAGGCAATGCAAATTTGACAGAAGGACTATATTAGTAGCAGAATGGACAGGGTTATGGAGACAAATCTTCCTGAGTTCACTTGCTGGCTCTGCCATTTCCAACTGGTGTGTCTTTTGGCAGAGTGTTTATTTATTTCTTTACTGCTCTTTAAATTTACATGCAGTTAAAATCACCCTTTTGTGTTCACATCTATGAGTTTTGACAAATGCCTAGTGTAGCTTAATCACCACCACCACCATCTAATCAAGGCATAGGAAAGTTTCATCACCCAAAATGATGTCATCACCTGCCTGCCCTCTTTGTAGTCAATGCCTCTCTCAGACTCTGACCCCACAATAATCTGTTTTCCCATCCATCTAAATGTTATTTTTTAAAAAAGATTATCCTATTACTTGAGAAAGAGAGAGAACATACATGAGCAGGAGCAGGAAAGGGCAGAGGAAAAGAAACTCAAAAGACTTTCCACTGGGTATAGAGGCTGGATCCCAGGACTCTGAGATCATGACCTAAGCCGAAATCAAGAGTCCAACGCTTACCAACTGAGCCACCCAGGTGCCCCTCAAAAATGTCATTTAAGGGGGGACACGATGGCGGGGAACTAGGAGGAGGCGCTGGTTCAACCTGTCCCCTAAAGTGAGCTGATTACCTACCAAGGAACTCCAATCACCCATGAAATCAGCCTGAGATCAGAATTCTACACGTCAGGATCTCTACGGGGTAGAAGACGCCAGTGGGCAGGTAAAGTGGAGTGGGAACACCGGACTGGTATCAGAAGATAAATAAAAGGGGGAGGGAGCCACCAGAGGAGACCGATTGGAAAGTAATACCCCAATACGAGAGTGCCCTACGACTGGGGACCAGCATTAACTTGAAGTCTGATAGAAAGCACTCAAAAAGAGCAAAAGACCGCAGGGGGAAATTGTGGGAATTGGAACGGTTAGGGACAGGGGCTTAAGTCTCCCATGGAGGACAGACACCCCTGGCGCTGAGCCAGAGAGAGTGCAGCAGAGAAACCAGGTCTTGGTCCCTGAACCTCGAGGAGACCTCCTAAGGGCGCTTGGCATGCAGCAGGGGCTGGGACCCACGAGGGGCAGAAACAGCTTTTTACAGTCCCCACATGTGCACCTCACCATGCCAGCAGAGCCTTAGACCCGCTCCACCCCCTCCCCTGAGACAGGCGGGCAGCGGCACCAGCTGGGCACTCTCACATCCGGAAAGTCTGAACGCTCCCAGCCTGGGCCAGCGGGAAAATCTCAGTGTGTGATCGCTGCTTGGGACCTCTCTGGCAGTCTGGAGCTGCCCAGACAGCTGCCTCTGTTGTGGTTTTGAGTACAAGCAGGACTCACAGGTGTCCCCAGAGATCTTGGCTGGGAACCTGCTCTGCAGCACCCAGAGGGGAACAGACTGGGGCTTCTCTCTGGGAGGGAGGTCTGGGTGCAGTTTGCTTTCCTCTAAACCTCCAAGAACCATCGGGAGCTGCCAAGGGGAGAGAAAACAAATGAACAGACATAAAAACCTCCAGAGAACAAAAGCCTGAAGGCCTGGTTTCCTCAGAGCCCACCACCTGGAGGGGGGCAGGAGGACTTAACTCAGGAAACACTGCCTGAAAACCCATGCGGCAGGCCCCTCCCCCAGAAAGCCAACCGGCCAAGAAGAGAACAATCACTGCTACTTCATAGATACAACATTTAATTTTTAATTCGTTCCCACTATTCTGGTTCATTTTTTAATTTTTTTAATCTTTTTTATTTTTTATATAGATTTTTTTAGCCTATTTACCATCACAGTGAGATGTCCAGTACATCAAATTCCATAATAACCTTTTAACCTGAACTTTTTGATACATATACCCATGTTTTTCTTTTGCTTTTCTATTTTTTTATTTTTTTTAAATTTCACTTTAGTTTAGATCATTCTTTTCTTTACTTTTATTTGCTAATATTCATATAGAGTTAAATTTCAAGGTAATCCCCTTTCCCCAATCAATGCTACCCCTATAGGTAAACCAATTTTTAATCCCCTGTTATCTTAGGAAAGTTGTGTCCTTTAAAAAAGATATCAAGATACATCCAGAAAGAATCAAAATAACCTTCCTCGCCCACACTGAGAATTTACAACCACTCTCCCATCTTTTTCTCCTACCAGTATTTTTATATATATGTGTTTGTCCTGGTAGTATATAAATCTTATACTTAGGGTTCTTTTTGACGAGGTTCTTTTTTTTGTTTGTCTATTTGTTTCTTTGTTTTGCTTCTACATGTATATGTACATATTTTTTCTTCTCTTGTCATATACTTTTATCAGTCTTTTTTGTTTGTCTGTATTTGTTTGTATACTTCACAAACCTTACCTTGGGGCCCATTTGGGCTGAGCCTTCTCTTTTATCCTTTTTTTTTTCCTGTCTCTCTCTTTCTCTCTCTCTCTTTTCTGCTTTCTCTCTTTCTTTTTTTCTTTTATTTGGGTGGGGACACTTGATTGCTCAGAAGCATTCCAGGGTGCACCTTCACTGCACCAAGGTTGATATATCCAGCTACAACCATTCAGCCAACTCTCACCAAAATGACTAGGAGGAGGAATGCCCAGCAGAAGAAAAATTCAGAGGATGGGCCTTCTGCAACAGAGCTAATGGCTACCGACATAGACATTATCTTGGAAAGGGAATTCAGGCTAACAATTATCCAGGCAATAGCTAGGTTGGAGAAAGCCATGGACGATCAAATGGAATTGATTAGGGCAGAACTGAAAGCCACCAGGGATGATGTTCACAATATTAGGGCAGAACTGAAAGCCACCAGGGATGATGTTCACAAGGCTCTCAATGAGTTCCAATCTAATCTAAATTCTCTAAAAGCTAGGGTAACTGAGACAGAAGATAGAATTAGTGATCTGGAGGACAAACAGATAGAGAGAAAGGGTCAGGAGGAAGTCTGGAACAAACAGCTTAGAAGCCACAAAAACAGAATCAGGGAAATAAATGATGCCATGAAACATTCCAATGTCAGAATTATTGGAATACCTGAAGAGGAGGAGAAAGAAAGAAGTCTAGAAGACATTGTCGAACACGTTCTTCATGAAAAATTTCCAAATATCACAAATGGAAACAGCGTTCATGTACTGGAGGTAGAACAGTCCCCTGCCAAGATATTAGATTCTCAAAACACCTCAAGACACCTGATAGTAAGAATGAGGAATTATAATTCTAGAGAAACTCTCTTGAAGGCAGCTAGGACAAAGAAGCTCCTTACGTACAGAGGAAAGCCCATCAGAATAACGTCAGACCTGTCCACAGCAACGTGGCAAGCCAGAAAGGGCTGGCAAGATATATTCAGGGCACTAAATGAGAAGAACATGCAGCCAAGAATACTTTATCCAGAAAGACTGACATTCAAAATGATGGAGAGATAAAGAGTTTCCAAGACTGGGAAGGCTTAAAAGAGTTTGCAAATACCAAGCCGACATTGCAGGAAATATTAAGAGGGGTTCTATAAAAGAGGAAAAACCCCAAGAATATCATTGTACAGAAATATAGAGACAATCTACAGAAAGAAAGCCTTCAAAGGTAACACGATGTCAATAAAAACGTACCTATCGATAATCACTCTCAATGTGAATGGCCTAAATGCGCCCATAAAACAACACAGGGTTGCAGATTGGAAAAAACAACAGGACCCATCCATATGTTGTCTACAGGAGACCCCTTTCGAATTTAAGAATACACCCAGATTGAAAGTGAAGGGATGGAGAAACATCTTTCATGCCAATGGGCCTCAAAAGAAGGCTGGGGTAGCGATTCTCGTATCAGATAAATTAGATTTTAAACTAAAGACTGTAGTCAGAGATACAGATGGACACTACATCATTCTTAAAGGGACTATCCACCAAGATGATCTAACAATTGTAAATATCTATGCCCCCAATATGGGAGCAGCCAATTACATAAGAAAACTATTAATCAAGATAAAGAGTCATATTGATATGAATACATTGATAGTAGG
>PISX010034958.1:0-13418 GCA_004024625.1 Mellivora capensis
GCACTACAGTGTTCTGGAGCAGATGGGATCAGAATATTCAGGGGGTTGGGCCTGGCACTCCCCACTGCACTGTCTTACACTTCTGTTTTGGTCAGGCTGTCTCAGCGCTCCATTCAGGGCAGAACCAGGTCTAAGGTCCAGGAGGACATCTGGCCATCCAGCTGACAAGGCAGTCCCATGGCTGCAGTGAATGTCGAACCTTCCCAATGCCTCCCGCCCCCAGCCCTTCTGAGCCCCCACGCTCACTTGACAGGATGGCAAGGGAAGCAGGAAGTCAACACAGCTCTGGGGAGCTGGCTGGGGTAGCTGAGACCCTGCCCTGGGGCTTCACGCCCCACCCCCATGTGGCTCAGAATCAAGAGATTCCCAGGACTCACCCCATCTTTGAGCTGCGGCAGGGAAGCCAACGTCTGCTCCTAGAAGTGGGCACACACCCCTCTCCTGCTTGGGACTGTCCAGTGAGCACCTCCTTGGTCAGGACGGTTCAGCTCCCGCCTCCCTCTACCCTCCTCCTCCCAATGAGCTCATCTGTCTGGGGCTCCCCACCCCCTTTGCCCTAAGGGATGTTTGGATAGAACCTGGAAGAAAACAGAAGAGGAGGATGGGTGTGATGGAGGAGGTGGCTGCCTACCTTCCGGTGCCCAGAGCCCTTAGAAAGTGGAGGGTTGGGAAGAGCTTATCTTTACTCCAACTCCACCATGCGAGGTGGGCTGGGGAGCCCTGGCTAGGTGGCCAGTACCGGTCCGGTCCGTGTCTCGGACTGCTAGACCACGTGCCTGTGGGGCCGGTTTGGTGCATGCTGTCTTATTAACCCCCTCGGCACCGCCAAACTTCAGTGGATGCCCAGACCGTAGCTGGGGGTGGGCGAGGGCACTCCGAGCTGGAGGGAGGGGGGTGGTGAGGAGGGACATGCCGGGGCAGATGCAGGTGCACTAGGAAGGAGGCTCACAAAAGTTTGTCCAGGTAGCAGCCGCCCAAGCCCAACCCGAGAGGCAGAAGGGTTTGACGGCATTTAACTTTAAATTAATGCAGGCATGCAGGCAGAGAATCTCGCCTGCATTTCCATGGTCCTGAGGCTGGGGCTCTCTTTATAGCCAGAGGGAGGGCAGCTGAGGGAAGGTAATGGAAGCAGATCCTGGTGTAGATCAGAGGCTGGTGGGAGAGGAGCTGTGCGGTGAGGGGTGCAGGGGCTCCCCACAGAACCCCATGTTCTCTGCCTTTTCCTGCTGAGTCTGCGCCACCGCCAGTGAGCTCCGTTACCTGCAAGGCCTGGACAGGGACAGGGACAGGAGCTGCGCGGGGGTGGGGGGGTGGGCAGGGGTCTTTTGGGGAGGAGGGGGAAGGGGTGGTGGGCAAGGCCCTGCCACCCCCTCCCAGAGGCGGGAGGCTCCCTGCCAAGCTCCTGTTACTTAGGAGGAACTCCTCTTTAAATAGCTCCAGAGATCTCGGGAGGTCGGGAGGTCGTAAGAGCATTCCCTCACCCTACCCCCTGCGTGGGGTCTTGGTGGCCGCCTTTCTGAGAATTGACAGGGGATGGAGCCTTCTGTCTACCTGCTTTGGTAGAAGGTGGGACCGCCCAAGGCAGGTGGGCGTGAGTGCCTTCCCTTGGGAGAGCATTTCCAGGTCAGTCGCCTTGAGCTCTGCCCCCAGGGGCTCCCCCTCTCCCCAGCTACACCCCAACCCTCCACGTACTTTCCCTCCTGGCTCCAGTCCAGCAGCCTGGAGGGCAGGAATGACAGGTTGCCTGCCCTCAGAGAGGACTATTGGACTGTTTCAAAGACTCTATGTGGCCCCCCCTTTCTCCTTCCCCTTCAATCTGGACCCTATCTCCCCACCTCCTCCCCCTCCGCCCAGATGACAGCTCCCTGACAGCTTCTTGGCAAGGGGCCCCCTCCCCATTCACATCCCTGAAAATTTGTTCTTCACCATATTTCTGAGCCAGGCTGCCCAAGACGTGAGTGTGCATTCCCTGTCACCAAGGAGCAAGCCTGTCAGGGTGCCACTGTGTCCCAGCCACCATCCCCGCCCTCAGGGGACTTCCAGTGGAAGGAGGGGAAAGAATCAAAGTGCCAGGTGCTGCAGTGCATAGTCTTACCCCCACCCGGAGATAGGGGGTCTTGAGCTGGGCTGAGGGGGCTAAATCAGGGAGTTTCCTCAAAAAGATGGTTCTCGAAGGGTCGGAGAGGAGGAGCTCTGACCTTCTATCACCCTGTCCTCGAGCACCCTCAGGAGAGTCCTCCAAGCTGGATCAGTGGGCTAGGGTTTTGAGAATTTTTGAGGCAAGTGCTCTAAAAATGTGGAAATCTTCTAGCCACTAATGCATTCCTCAAGCACTTTTTCTGGGGTGTGGAACCCTCCTGACGTTCTTTAGAGGAAAGCGGAGGGTGGAGGGAGGGAATCACATAGTGGGGGAGGTTCTAATCCTGGCTTTGAGACACACATTCTCTGTGACCTTGGGCTATGCATTCTACCTCTCTGGGTCCCGTTCTTCAGCTGTGAAATGCGTGTGTCTCCTGAGGATCCTTCGGACTCTCAGCAGGGTCGTAGGGAGGCAGTGGGGAGGGTGGAAGGGCACTGGGGACATGGCCCCTTTTCTTGTGGCCAGGATCTAAAGATAGCCAGAGAGCTCTGTCCCCTCCCCTCCCCTTCTCTGGGCAGGGGTCACTTGCCTTCCCTTTGGCTCACATCCTCTCACACCTCAGCCTCCTGTTCTGAGAAACATGAGCCCTGCTGTAAAAATAAAGTGGGCAGGCCCGGATGCCTGGACCTGTGGATCTAGTGTCCAGGACCTCCTGGGGGAAGGAGAGGGCAGGCCTGGAGATGGGAAGAGACTTAGCATTTTTGGGGGGCCACAGACCTCTTTGAGAATAACAAGAACTAAAATGGACTGCGTGTTTACCCTCTGTCTACCACTCTGCTAAAGATTTTTATAGGCAATGATATCTCATTGGTCCTCATAGCTAGGTCCACCCCCAAGGCTTGTAAGGCCTGGAGTAAGTGTACAAACGGAAATTACATATGTGCCTAAATATGAGTTCTAAATCAGGATAACAAAGGGTTAAAATTTATCTATTGTCCTTTGACTTGATTACTTTTCCTTGACCTTAATTTGAAGACATAGTCCAAAAGGCCTTCTCTGGTCCACTCTCATGGGTACCTGAGAACATTTCACCTGATGTCAAGTTCTAGACACTCCCCAGCCCCCCACAAACAGCTGTACCTTGCCCACCACTTGGGTGCACCGTCAGGCAGGGTTGGCTCCTGGGAGAAGGGGCCTGGGGAAGAGGCTGGCTCAGGGTTGAGTCATCTGAGCAGGGAATTCCAGAGGCCCGGATCTTCAGAAGATCTGGTCTAGAAGAGGTAGGTGCATGGACCACCCTCCCTTTCTGCCCTATGGGACCCCCTTGCCCAGGGGTGAGATTATAGCCAGAGGAGGGCCAGAGCAAGGCCCAGGGAGCTCAGGAGCCCAGGGCCCCTGAGGCCCCTCCCTGTCCTCTTGCCTAAGTGTGGCATTGTTCTTAACAATCTCACGAGGTAAATATCATTCCCTTCGCCAGAGTACAGATGAGGCTTCTGCAGAAGATTGCATAACTTGTTCAAGGTCGGACGGCAGTAGACGCTGGAGCTGGGATTGGACTCCCTAACCCCAGAGCTCCTGCAATACTGTCACAGCTCATGGAGGAAAGGCAGCAGACCTCTCTTCTGGAAAAACAGGCATTCAGCATTTCTCAGCCAACCTGGGGGTGGGGGGGTCCATGGTCTCCTTGAAGCTCACTAGGGGACCCAGCTTAAGAAGGTGGGGTGCTGGTGAGGCAATGGTGGGGCTGTGGCAGGGGTCAGGGCATGGAGTGGGAGCAGGTTTTAATCAGCCTCCAGATGTATGAGGAGTGGAGGACCAGGAAGGAGATGGGATCTGTGACTGACGGAGGGGGTCTGGATGGTTGGCAAGGGACTGCTGAAGAGGACAGCGAAGACAGCAGACACTGGCTACCAGACCACCCCAAACAGAGTTTCTCACTCTTCCCTCAGAGGTTAGATAAGGCTTGCTGGGTAGCGGTCTCACCGCAGCCCTGTTACCTGGCTGTAACCGCAAGCAGGGAGGCCTGCCCTGGGCTCCTTCACCCCTGGAACCCCAAAAGGGAGGCCCAGGGAAGCTCCTGGAGTAGGGGGCAAAGGCAGAGTCTGAAGGGACAGCCTAGGTGGGAGAAATGAGAAGTAGGGGTGTGGCCGGAGGGTGTAGCGGGATGCAGATAGGGAGTGTTTGGCCTGGTTGCCTAGCTGGGAGCATCACGATTTCTCGGGAGTCCACGAAGAAATGGGAGAGGTTGATGGGCGGTGGGCGGGGGCAGTTTGCAACTGGAAGCTTAGTTCCCTGAGCCCTGAGCCGCCGAGGCTAAGGCGGAGGGCTGGAGGCGCGGGGGTCCGCAGTGGGCCAGCCCACACCTGCTCACCCGGTGCGGCGGGGCGACCCGCGGACTTTCCAGTGGTCCCTCTGCGGCCCCGGGAGAGGGAGTTGCTACCCTACTCGTGGTCCCCAAAGCAGAACCAGCACATCCTTCCAACACCAAGAGCTCCCTATCTACTCCCCCCCAAACTATCCTCCTAATTGGCAGCTCAGCGCCGGGGACGATGCGGGAGGCTGCGGGTGGCTCTGCAGTGTCAAGCCGCAGCCGCCCAGGCCGAACTGGAGAGGGAGTGGGGTGCCCGGCCTGCTCCCGGGGCTCCCGGGTGGCGAGGCAGGGCGCGCAGGGCAGGGTGCGTAACGGGCGGAGGCGCCCCGGGCTCCGCGGCGGCCACCGCCCCTCCTGCGGCTGGAGCGCTTCCAGAACAGAGGCGCAGCGCGGCTCTCCTCTGCGCCCGCTCAGCGATCCTCCAGCTCGTCGCCGTCCTCCTCCCCTTGCTCCTCCTTCTCCTGCCGCTGTCCTCAGCAGCAGCTCGGGGAGCCGGCTCCTCCTCTCCCTCCCTCCCCCAGCTCTTGCGCTCTCTCCGCTAACTTTCCGGAGCCCCGGCGGGCGGCGCAGAGCTGCGGGCGGCTTCGCGGCCCACTGCAGAGCGCGGGCTGCGAGAGGCTGTGCCCTGTATCTCGTCCCCGCGCCCCCGGCGCGCTCCGGAGACCACACGAAGATGCCCGGGGCCGGGGACAGAGGCGCAGCCCTGGCGAGATGGCTGGGCACTGGGCTTTTGGGTAAGGCAGCCCCAGCTTGATCCCTTCTCCTCTTTCTCCACCCTCTTGCCCCCGGGGAGGAGACACTTGAAAGAGAAGTGTCTCGGACCCGGGTGGGCTTTGGAGCGCGTCGAGGTACGGAATAAGCCCCGCTGCCACCAGTTTCTTGCCGGCCGCCCGGATCGGACGGCTGTGCCCCCTGGGGACCGTGCGCGTCCCCCGCCCCAGAGGCCAGCCCCGTGATTAGTTCTTTGCTGTCTCTGGTGCCTTCAGCTCCAGGCTTCTGGAGCTGCCTCTCGGGGCTGCAGCACGGGTCTCCCGAGTTCCGAGGTTTAGGGGTGCTAGGCGAGGGTGTCTGTGCCCTGGGTTGGGGGTGGGGGGATGCCAGGGGGTTGCGCGTGTGATTGTTGGGATGGTGCTTTCTACCCCTGCCCAGAGCTGTTTGCAACTTGGATGCTTGTTGCCCAGGCATCAGGCATGCACCAATTGGAGGGGGTGGAGAGGGGGACGCGGAGGCGGAGGGGGGCTTCCCTTCCTCCAGGCCTTTTTTCTCTTTGTCTCCTCTGCCCTCTATCTCCTTCAGTGCCCACTGTCTTCCCTGAGGCTCCACACCAAGAACTGGAGAGGGTTGGAGGAACTTGGAGGATCATTCAAGTCCCCTTTTAGGAAGGATCTTGTCTCTCTTCTTAGGAAGAGATCCCACAGGGAGAACCTATTTAATCTGTTCTCCGCTCTTGGTTTTGGGGGTGAATGTGAAGACTGAGAAGCTAGAGCCAGAGGCCACAGAAGGAACAGAGTCTTAATATCTATTAATATGGACATGATGGTTTCGAGCGGCAAACTCCAAGAGATTAGAGAATGAGGTTGGTCCAGAATATAATCTCCTCGTAAAACCATAGCTGGATTTCGACGTAAGATGACTCCATCTCTGGCACCTGGACCTCTTCCTGTTTATACTTGTCAGATTTGGCTTTTGGCAGCTCCCTTCCTCGGACTGGGTGCATGATGTAGGCATTTGTGCTGAAAACAGGGAGACCCAGCTTTTAAGGGCAGTCCTTGCTGTTTCCGCAAACGTAAATAAACCGTCTGCAGACCTGCATGTTGGCACATGGTCCTGGAGGGAGAGAGAGTATTTCTCTCACTCACAGGCCACTGATTTCATTACATGCCCCCAGCTAGAGAGAAAACGCTAGTGTTTTCTCCTGCCCCTTTGGCACAGATGTGTGCTGGTTTCACCATGACCCTAATGAGGTTGGTCTCTATGGGGTCTAAGGCATCTCTTCCTGGGGGTGGGCACTGTGCTGCTGCACACCTCACTACCCCCATCCCATTTCTGATCAGCTCCAGTTCTCACGGTGACCATGGCTGGGGTAAGGGGGTCACTGGGGACTTCACATGCATGTGGTTGTTAATCCAGCCCACTTATCAACACCTCTGGCTTCCCTTCTGCCTACTGCCCAGCTGGGTGGTGGCATGCCAGTGCCTGGGCCATTAGAATATTCATAGAACCACAGTGGGAAACCACACCACACTACACACTGAGAGAGGACTGTGGGCCGAGTCTCAGTACTTTTCTCTAGGGGAAGTCCCCATTTCTTCCAAGGACTGTTCTGCTGGGTAAACTAGGTAGGAGCAGGAGCTCATTGGAGCGGGTTTGGATGAGGCCCTGAGCTACCTTCTGGGAGCCCAGGAGAAAGCAGAGTGATTTTCAGGTGGGAGACTTACAGGCCCCAGAACTGGTCCTGCCTACTGCTTCCTGCCCCTCTGGTTTGCAGAGCGAATACCACCAGGGGCCCACTTTGGACCTTGTCCGGGCAGCCACTGCTGAGCCCACCCAGGGGGCATTGCTTTGAGCTCGGGACTCAGACACCGTCCTTGCCCTCAGTCTGGCCCAGGGAGAGCAGAGGCGACTGGACAGCCCACTGCAGGAAGTGTGGAACCATATCACAGAGCTCCTCAAAGGATGAGGAAACCAGGGTCCAGAGGGGGAAGGTGACTCGCTCAACACGGCCAACTGATGGTCACGTGGGCAAGAATCTAGGTCTCCTGGGCTCTGTCAGCCCGACTTGCCTCCTAGTTGACCAAAGTCGGCTGAGAGGGACGGTCAGCAGGACTGTGCAGATGAGCCGCGGGAGGGGTGAGGCATGCAGGGATGGAGGCCTGGGGGCCCAGACAACTGTGGAGACTGGGCACGGAGCATTAGGCTCCCAGGAGTCCTCCACCCCCCCAGTCCCCTGGCCTCATGTCAAGCTCAGTCTCACAGACTGATCCTACAGATTTCTCCTAACCTCACAAGATGTCCTTCTCTTTAGTGGAGGAAGAGTATCCCAGGCTGCATCATGGCAGCTGGGGTTTCCGTGGGCGCCAGTCCCTTCCCGAGCTTGTAACTGGTAATATATCTGTCCTGCCTACCCCTTCCTTGTTCCCTCATTTGCTTAATTGCTGTGTTCTGTGTTTAATTAGCACTTGTGAGGGTGCAATGTTGCACAACCCTCTTTCCCTTGGTATGTATTTATTAAGGGCTTGTTTAATGAGAACACAATTAAGGAGAGGGTGCTCAGGCCCGCTCAGAGAAAAGGAAAGGGAAGGGGAGGTAAGGAGTTAATGCAGAAGAGGGCGGGAAAGGGGAAAACTGGTGGGGGCGTGGGGTGGGGTGGGGGAGAATATAGCAGGTTTGAATCTGGCCCTGGTGATTTTTTTTTTCTGGAGATGCTGCCTTATGGGGTATCCCAAAGCCCTTTGGCCTGTCCACCCCCCACTGTGTGAAACGTAGACCCCAGCACAGATTCTCAGACTTCGCCCTCTTTTCTTTTCTTCCCCTTCTCCTCCTCCTTCTTCTTCTTCTTCTTCTTCTTCTTCTTCTTCTTCTTCTTCTTCTTCTTCTTCTTCTTCTTCTTCTTCTCCTTCTTCTTTTTTAAGATTTTATTCATTTGTTTGACAGAGAGATCACAAGTAGGCAGAGAGGCAGGCAGAGAGAGAGGGGAGAGCAGGCTCCCTGCTGAGCAGAGAGCCCGATATGTGGGATATGTGGGGCTCTATCCCAGGACTCTGGGATCATGAGCCGAGCTGAAGGCAGAGGCTTAACCCTCTGAGCCACCCAGGCGCCCCCAGACTTCACCCTCTTGCTGAGTGTGGGGATCCCCACATAAGCCTAGGGCGCATTCTGCATTCTGCAGCCCTGCAAGAGGAAGGACAGGCACACCGTTTGGGCTTGTTGGCAAAGCTGGTTTTGTTGAGCATCCAGTAGTCTCTGAGGGCCATGCTTCGGTCTCCGTGAAGCTCCTGGGGGTGGAAGTATGCAGGTTGTAAGCAGGAAGTATGCAGGTTGCCTAGGGAGAAGGAGCTAAGATCTTTCCTTTGTCTCTGGGCCCAGGGGCCTTGGTTGGCCCAGCCCCGCCTCCCACAGCCCCCAGGGCCTGAACCCCAGGAGGGGTCTTGTCCTGCTGCCTCGGCCCACTTTCTGCCTCTCAGCTCTAACTTGGAGCCTGTCTGACTCCCCTGGGGCCCCAGAGTATCAGCTTCCCTATTACAGTCAGCCTGTTTCCGCCTGCCATGCCAGGCAAGGCCTTGGAGCTAAACTTAGAGTCCAGGCCACCTTGCCCCTCTTTCCTCCCTCCCCTTGGGCTGTGTGTGTGTGTGTGTGTGTGTGTCCCCGTGACAGATCCTCGGATGTGGGAAAAGAAGGCAGACCATTTCCTGTCTTGGCATTTGCCTTGGAATGTCTGCTGGGGGCCTGAAGATTGTGGCTGGTGGGAGTGTTTAGTAAGATTTGCATGCACCGAGTACTTTTATTGCTTTAGTGGGACTTTGGAGTCCTGAGTGAATCCTCAGACAAAGCTCTGTAGCACCCAGGTGAAGATGGGAGGGCCCGAAGGCTTCCGAGAGGCACAAGCTTGCTAGTTAGGGCCTTTCAGTGAGCAAAGGCAAAGCTTTGGCGCTCAGGGTGGAAAGCTACAGGATCATGGGGACTTGCCCATCGGTCCCACGATGTCAGAGAGAGGCCCCCAATCCCAGATACACATGTGCACACACTGAACTTCTCAACAGCTGAAATTCTAAGCAGCTTCTTTACTCCATGAGGTGGTTGGTACAGGGGGCGAGTACAAAATGTGTGAATGGCCCAGAGACATGCTTGGCAGACACTGGTTACTAAGCGAGGGGTGTCCTGGTTACTTCCAGACCTGGGATGAAGGCCAGACCTGCTCCCCTCCCTCCTTTGGAACACCGGAACACCTCCTCTACTGGCAGGGTGCCTCGGTCAGGGGGATGGACTCACTGAAGCCCTTCCTGTGTTTTGTAAGCTTATGTTTTGGCTTTACACCAAGCTCAGAAGGTAGGAAAGACAACCGTCCTTCTTTGGGGGCCTGTGTGCTGGATGTGGCATCCCTGACTTTCTCAAGGTCAGCAGGCAGAGCAGGCAGAGCAGGGCCCGCCTTGCACCTGCTCACCCCCCCCCCCCACCACTCCTGGCCTGGCCATCCTACTGAAGCTCTTCTCTGGGGGTCTCCAGTGGATCAACATTCTGGCCTTGCTCCCTCTGTGCCCCTAGCATAGCCTCACAGGGGAAAGAGCACAGGAGACAGGCCCCTGGGACTTTCCTACGAAGGAGCCTCTCACACATTGCGGGCAGGACTTCCAGATTGCTGGGAGGATGTGTGGTGGAGAGGCCGGCCCTGTCCACCCTCTCTGATGCCTTCCCTTGGACAAGGCTCTGGACTTATCTGTGAAAGCCTCTGTGCCTTTCCTTTGTCCCCTCCAGGCTGTGGGGAGAGTGGCAGTGTTTCACTGTGGCAGTCCTGAAGATCTTAAGTCATTCACACAGGCACACACTAATCAGGCAGAAATGTGCATTGTCATGAGCTAGACCTTAAAGAAATAGTCTGTCCTCTGTTCTGGACTGTTCTTTTGCTCTTTTTTTTGCTTCTACCTATGTAAAGCAGTTTGAAAGATTTTACTTTTGATGTGTATTTTTGGTACTCTTGGAGATCCCATTCTGGCTGGGGTCAGGGAGGTGATCTGACCCCTGACTTGAGTTCCCCCAACTTCCCCAGGATCCAGGTTCCTGGGCAAGGGGTTTCAGGGAGCACTGGGGGCTGGAGCTGTGGTTCTCCTTGGAGCTCGGGCCCCGAGGGAGGTCTGTGGTTATCAGGAAGCGTCTCCTGGGGGCTTTCCTGTCCTAGCTCCGTATTCTGTTCCTTGGTTTGGAAGAACAGCGGGGGTGGAAAGCAGAGCTGGGTTCTCCTACGTCATCTGGGTTGGAGGGCTGACTCTCCTGTCTGGCCTCTGTCCCCAGACCTCCTGGGCAGGTGTGCCGCAGAGCAGGAGCAGAGGTAGAAAGAAAGCCTTGAGCGCTAAGCAGAGGTAGCCTTGACAGTGCCAGTACCTCTTGTTCCCCTCATTGGGGGTGTGGCCTTGAGCAAGTTCATGTCTCTGAGCCTGTTTCTTCATTCTGTATACTGAGGATAAAAATAATGACCACACTGGATTAGTATAAGGATTAAATGAGACAATGTATATAAATGTATATAAAATGCCTATCCTTTCTTAGAGGTTCACCATTTACTCTGTGGCCCTGGGCCAGTTACTGAAACTCTCAGAGCCTCAATTTCATCTAATCTGTAAGATGAGAAAAAGTCTACCTACCTTTTGGTGTTCTAATAAAAGTTGGCGTACCTATGTAGAAACCCTCTGGCACAGTGGTTCTCGAGATGTTGTCCCTGACCCCAGCATTCCCTGGCGTCATTTAGAAATGCACGTTCTTAGGCACTAGATCTACGGAATCAGAAACTCCAGAGGGAGGGCCAAGCTCTTTGGTGC
Source organism: Mellivora capensis (assembly GCA_004024625.1). NCBI lineage: Eukaryota > Metazoa > Chordata > Mammalia > Carnivora > Mustelidae > Mellivora > Mellivora capensis. The sequence goes on from PISX010034958.1 coordinate 10,982, forward strand.
CCTCCAGGTGATCTGATGTTCCCTCAAGTTGGAAAAGCCACTGCTCTAGAACACTTCCTGGCACCTAAGAGCTGATCAAAGAAGGAGAGCTAACTTCTCAGCACTGATGGGAATCTTGGTGGGCAAGTACCACTATATTAGGATGTAAGAAAGGATTTTTTTTTTTTTTTCCCTTTGGGGCTTCGGAATGCTGGAAATGTTTCTTATTGACCTTGGGCAAGTCAGTTAACCTCTCTGTGCTTTGTTGTCTCCTCTCTAACAGGGACCTATACTAGTATGTCTCTCATAGGATGGGGATAAGGATCAAATGGGCCCATCAGCTATTATCACAGTGGCAGGGGTCATGATGGGTCACTGGACCCCTGGGGGCTCTTTCTGACCTTTGGAGGAGGTAAGAGCACTCCACTTTGCCTTCAGAAGCTAGGGTGATGCAAAGAAGGTGAGAGGAGCCCCAAGGGCAAGGAATAGGGCAGCCAGCTCTCCTCAAGCCTTCTCTGTCATTTAAAAAGCATTGCTTAGGGAAGCAAAGCAAGGGAAAGCTGGATAGGGGTCATGAAGGGATCAAGGTAGACAAAGGAGGTCCTTCCTTGGGAGTGAGGACGGGCAAAAGAGCAAGGTTGTTGACCTTTAAAACAAAGATGACCCTGGCTGTCTTGGGAACGACACCAATTCTGGGGATGGACCTGGGATGACAGAGGGTTTCAGGGGGCCCGGCCAGTATACCTGGTCACCACAACCGAGTATCCTCCCATGTGGGGCCTTGTGGTCCTGTCTCTACAGCAGGCAGTGAGAGTAACGGATCAGTCTGGGGCCTCAAAGAGTGGCATTGTGGAATTGAAGTAGCTGAGAGAAGGTGCGGTCTGGGAGGAAACATCGGGAAAACTTTGGGATAGGAATTAGTCCAGCCATATGGCTCCTCTCAACTGCCCACCAGCTTTTAAGTCAGACCTGGGCTCAAACTTCAAGAATCCCTAGAAGTTGTACAACTTGGGGCAAGACACTTTGCTCCTCTGAGCCTTGCCTTTCCCATCTGTAAATGCAGGATTAGTGATACTCATCTTACTGCTGTGGGGTGGGAATGCAATGGGATTACCCACTGGCAGCCCCTAGCAAAGTTCTGGGCCCAGAAAGGGGGTTCCTGGGAACCTGACTAGGACTCTCTCTGAGACCTCAGGTGCCTCTTTCACGACCGGGCAAGGACGCCACCTGGGCATCTTATTCTGAAGCCCCTCCCCTTGGGTCTCCTCCAGGACTCTGTAGGACAGGAGGGCCAGGGCCCCTTACAAGGACTCATGAGGGGTGTCCCAAAGGCCAAGAGTGGAGACTGATGGTTTCCACTCGCCCCAGCGGCGGGTGTGTGTGTGTTGGGGGGGCGGGTCCGGAGGGACCAGCGGTCCTGCACCCTCTCCAAGCCCCCCCTTGGCCCCCCCCCCCCCCCCCCCCCCCCCCCCCCCCCCCCCCCCCCCCCCCCCCCCAGCATCCCTGGGGGCGGGAATCGGCCTCCACCGGTGTCTCCTGCCCTCCTCCCACTTTCTCTCCTGCGATCGCGTTCCGGGCGCTCGCTCGCCGCCCCCCGGTGCGGCCCAGTCCCTTCCCCGCCTGGGCCGGCTCCCTCCTGTTCCCTGGGTCCCGGCTTGTGGCCCGAGGGCGTGGGACCCGGCCGGCCAGGCACGCTGGGGCGGGAGGTGGCCCTCTGCCTCTCCGCCTGTTGGGGCCGTTGAATGTGTCCAGGGCTTGCGGATGGGAGGCGGCGGCGCAGTGTCGCGGGCTGCGTGTGGCCATTTTCTCTTTGCCGCGAGGGACTAGGCTCCGGCACGCCCCCTCTCCCCTGCCCCGGACCCCGCCCCACCCCCATCCGGGAAAGGTAACCAGGGGGCAGCGCACCGTCCTAGGGGAAACTCCCACGGCAAACAGGTGGAGCCCGTCCCACGCACGGGGTGGTGCGGGGATGGCACCTGCGAGATGGCACCTGTGGGGACTGCGCCTGCAGGGTAGGGGCGCGGCTTCGCGGCAAGGGCCTCGTTTTCCTGGGTTGGGGTGACCTCTGGTGGTCATCCCGGGTGCCACACGGGCAGCTCCCTGGCCCAGGCCGAGGAGGAGAGATGAATGAGGGCAGGTGGCTCAGGCAGTGTTAACTGAGGTAAAGAGAACCATCCTCCGGAAGTTGATACACAGGGTGACAGCGACCTCCCAGCCTGGCCGGGTCACTCCTCCCTGCCCGAGTGTTCTCTTCCAGAACCCCAGGCTGGAGATTCCAGTGGGGTTTTCTTAAGAGAGGTGGTGCCTGTCACACAGGTCTCTTCCTGCTCCCGGTGTCCCTGTCGCTGGAGGTGTCTGTGGGAAAGGCCACCACCATCTACGCTGTCAATGGCACAGAGATCCTGCTACCCTGCACCTTCTCCAGCTGCTTTGGCTTTCAAGACCTCCACTTCTGGTG
>PISX010034959.1:0-13409 GCA_004024625.1 Mellivora capensis
ACCCTCAGTTTGTTTTGTGAGATTAAGAGTCACTTATGGTTTGTCTCCCTCCCAATCCCATCTTGTTTCTTTTCTTCTTTTTCTGCCCCCCTAGTCCCCCATGTTGCATCTCCACTTCCTCATATCAGGGATATCATATGATAGTTGTCTTTCTCTGATTGACTTATTTCACTAAGCATGATACCCTCTAGTTCCATCCGTAGTGATCCGAAGGGGCACGTGCACCCGAATGTCTATAGCAGCAATGTCTACAATAGTGTGTTTGTTTATTTAAGCTAATGAGTAATGACACCTTCCTTTAGAGTTTTGAATGTTTAAAAAAATAATGAGAACAGATACTCTCTTCCAGTATTAGTGGGAATGCAAAATAGTAGAGCTATTCTGAAAAACATTTTGGTGGTTTCTTGCAAAACTGAACATATGCTTGCTATATGATCTGGCAATTGCAATCCTTGGTATTTACCCAAAGAATTTGAAAGCTTATGTCCACACAAAATCTTGCACACAGATGTATATAATAACCCTATTTACAATTTACAAAAACTTGAAAGCACCCAGGATGTCTTTCAATAGGTAAATGTTTAAATAATCTGTGGTATATCCAGACAACTGAATATTGTTTAATGCTAAACAAAAATGAGCTACTATCAACCATGAAAAGACATTGAGGAAATCTAAATACATATTAGTAAGTGAAAGAAGCCATCTGAAAAGATCACATATTGCATGATTACAATAATTTGACGTTCTGGAAAAGGCAAAGCTGTAGAATTAGTAGAAAAGATCAGTGGTTGCTATGGGTTGAGTTGAGGGGGAGAATAAATGGGCAGAACACAGAAAGATATTAAGGTAGTGAAAATACTCTATATGGTACTATAATGATGGATGCTTGTTATTATACACTAATCCAAACAAGAGTGAACTGTAAGGTAAACTGTGGAAGTAGGGTGATTATGGTATGTCAATGTAAGTTTCCTCAGTTGTAACAAATATAATACTGTGATGTGGTATGTTAATAATGGGCAAGGCTATGACTATGTGTCAGCAGAGGATATATGAGAAAGAAGTCTCTGTGGTTTCTCCTCAGTTTTGTTGTGAATGAAAAACTGCTCTAAATACTCTTGAAAGTAAAAACAATGAAATATCACTTTACATTCACTAAAATGGCCATACTTAAAAACACAGATAATCAAAGATTGTTGATGAGGATGCAGAGACATTATAAAATTGATTATTAGGATTATTAAATGGCGGGATTATAAAATGGTGTAGTCTGGCAGTTCTTACAAGTTAAACATAGACTTTCTATATGATCTAACAATTCAACTCCTAGGTTTGTACCATGAGAAATGAAAACTTAATGAAAAGTTTCTATAGAAATGTTCAGAGTTCTATTAGGAATCATTATTCCTAAGAGTCAAAAGGTGGAAACAATTCATACATCCACCAATTAGTGTATGAATACTTATGATAGGATAAATAAAATCTATTATATCCAGACAACAAAAAGTATTCAGAATAAAAAGGAATGCATTATTGATAACATGCTAGAAACATGGATACACCTTGAAAACATTATGCTACATGAAGTCACTCACATATGACTGAATATTATATGATTCCATTTATGTGAAAAATTCAGAATTGGCAAATTCATAGAGATTGAAAGCATATTCGTGTTATGTAGAGCTAGGGTGATAGGGGCTAATGGGGGGTGCGTGCCGTGGGCTTAGGATTTCCTATGGGGATGATGCCGATGTTCTAAAATGTGGTAATGGTTTTACAATTCTGTGAGCATGGTAAAGTGCACTGAGTTGTAAACTTTAGATTAGCGGATTATATAGCATGTGAGTTATATGTTGATAAAGCTATTTTTAAAAATTTTAGAAGTAAATAAAACAAGATCTGACAAAATATTTTATAGATGATGAATGATCCCTAAATAGCACCTTACTTTTTTCCTTGTTAGAAGCAAGCTTTGTGTGTTTGTGGAAGTTTACTTTTCAAATACCCCTAGTATTCCACATTTAGTCTGCTATTACGTCATTTCCTTGTCACATTTTTTACTCATGTTCCTGCTACTATTCCTCCATGGAAATAGAAACTTAATGCTGTTCTCTTTAATTCATCCAAGTCAATTGTCCATAAAAATCATTTAATAAATCACAGAACCAAACATTTTCAGTTGGGTTTTTTTTTTTTTGAGAGTTTATTTTTTAGACAAAAACACTTTTTCTTTTAAAAAAAATTATTTATTTATTTATTTATTTATTGGAGAGAGAGAGACTGAGAGAGAGCACAAGCAGGGAGGAGAGAAAGACGCAGGATCCCCACTGAGCTGGGACCCATATGTGGGGCTCAACCCCAGGACTTCAGGATCATGACCTGAGCCAAAGACAGACACTTAGCCGACTGAGCCACCCAGGCAACCCTACTTTGATTTTGTTTTTAAAAAATAATTCTAATACTAGTAATAAAAGAAATATGTCAGTTGTAGAAAATAAATTTGAATTGCAAATTACAAACAATAAACACTAGCTTAAGATGTGTAGGTTTTAACTAAATTAAATTCCAGTAAATATGATAGGTAAAAAATGTTTGGGGAATAACCATAAAGACTGTCATATTATTTATTTAGAATTTTTCCCATTTAAAAAAAAAAGAAAGAAAGAAAGAAAGAAAGAAAGAAAGAAATTTTCCCAGTGATCTAGAAAATAAGTAGCCCAGGAATTAAATATAAAGTTGATACTAGGCAAATTAAATATATCCATTAAGATAGAAAAAAATAATGCCAAGGGTCAACATAAACTAAATATTTCTAAAATGATATAATTATGAAACCAAATTAAATTACATAACCATTTATATAAACACTTTAGGGAAGTTATGTCTTTCATTCTTAGAGAGCTTTAGAAGAAAGGGACACTTATGGAACCTTTTTGCAAAAGGATTTAGAAGACCATGGATTTAGAAGACCATGGACGTGAGCTTCAGGCACTATCAACAATGACTTTCTGATGGAACAGGTGAGAAAACTTATGAATGAAAGAAGCCATATTTGTTTTAACTTGGAGTAAGTTTGTGTGGATAAGCCACTATTTTAAATTCAGAGCAGCTCTGACACAATCCATGATTATTTTCTGTCTTCTGTTTTCTTTTCCTTTGTGGACCATATGGTTTCTGTGTATTCTTCTTTGGTTTGGTTGGTTTGTATTTCCTTTTTCTTGTTCATAAATTCATGGGTCCTTGTTATATTATTTTCCTGAAAAAATAAGACCAATGATGCAAAGAAGGGAAAAATATACCAATTTATACAGTAAATGAGAATATATGACAAAGTACAAGTTAAGAGAGCAAATGAAATTTATTGGGTAATACATCTTTTTTTTTTTTTTTTACTTTATATCTACTTTAAACCAAAGGAAATATAGTGACAGTTTAAGTAGTTCCTGAGACAGTGCTTTGATTATATGAACTTTATTCATTTTTATTAATATCAGTGTAATTTATAACAGTTGAAGCCAACATGAATGAGAATGAGTAGGGGTCCCTTGTTCGAGGAAGAGTGATTCCTCTGGGCATTAAAGTTTATGTGACAAAAAGGTCATCACACTTTTCCATAGATATTCACGCTACTAATAATAAATAATGTTGTTCTTGGGGTGCCTGGGTGGCTCAGTTGATTAAGTGTCTGACTCTTGATTTCTGTTCCAGTCATGATCTCTGGGTCCTGGGATTGAGCCCTAGGTTAGGTTCCATGCTCAGCCTGAGTCTACTTGGGTTTTCTCTCTCCTTCTCCCTTTGTCCCTCTCCCCATTTGCACCATCTCACTCTCTCTCAAATAAATAAATAAGTCTTTTAAAAAATAAATAAATACGGTTGCTTTTTATTATCACTTATCCACCTATCTTATTATTAATATCAGTGACTAGTTGTAATTGAGAAAAATTAAAATCTGGCATTATGAAATGGAAAAGGTTTTTGTTCTTTCTTTGTTATTGTTTGGTTTGTTATTTTTGTTTGTTTTTTACTAAACTCTGAAATTGGCTCATTACTAGAAAGAGGACTAAGAGAGAATAAATAATCTTTTGAAAGAAATTAACTGTGGGACGCCTGGCTGGCTCAGTGGGTTAAAGCCTCTGCCTTCAGCTTAGGTCATGATCTCAGGTCCTAGGATCAAGCCCCGCATTGGGCCCTCTGCTCAGTGGGGAGACTGCCTCCCCCCTCTCTCTGCCTGCCTCTCTGCCTACTTGTGATCTCTGTCTGTCAAATAAATAAAATCTTTAAAAAAAGAGAGAAATTAACTGTGTAATCCCAGAGACAATTAAACATGATGAACAGAACACCAAAACCTACACTGTGCACTGTGGATTGATCTAATCTTAGCAGGGAGAATTCAGCAACTGCATCAGATGAGAGATGACATTAACTTTTATTATTTTCTTTAAATATGTGGTTTACTCTTACATTTACTCCCAGGTCTATCTAAGATACCAGTATTTATAAAAACTTTAGTTATTAATAGAGATTGTTAACATAGTGGTAGGGATGACTATATGAGCCTAATCTTATTTTCTTTCAAATCAGTTCTTCCTTTTATCATATTTGATTGGGAATGACTTTTCAAACATTTCTGTTGTATTTTTAATTGTGCACATTATTAGTAAGGATAGTGTGATGTATACATATGGGGAAATCTTTAATTTATAATACATATAAAATTATTTAAATATGACTTGAAAAACTACATATTTCTCAAATGGGCCTATCTTGGAAAAATACAAACACATTTTTAAGAATATACCTGTGGTTTATTGCTCTGTTCTATACTGGTTTTCTGTTGTTTGAGATATTAGTATTTTTTATCCCCATGAGTGACTCTCTGAGGGTGGTCCTGCAGCTTCAAAACTCAAATATGGTTTTTATCAGAGTGAAATCCAAACCTCTGAATAGAAAATTTCATCTAGTCAATTTCTCGCATGATTTGTGTTTAGCTTACTCAGGAGGTTTTAAGTGGCACAAGAAACCACTGAAACAATAATTCCTGAAAAAAATGCATTATACATTATTTGTTCTGCCTTCAATAAGTGACTTTATTCAGTACAATATTTGGGAAGACACTTTTTTTTAATAGTTCTTCTTACTTTTTAATACCTTGGGGAAAATAAAAATAGTACTTTTAAAAGTGAAGAAATAAAGTCGACAGTCTTTTTAGACTGAAGAAACTGTGTTTATACATTCAATTGGCTTTGGAACTACAAACTCATTTTAGTTGTGTTATTTATTACTAACATTAAATAAAGTGGAAAGTTGTGGGGTTTTCTATTTCATTTTTTTGTGTTTCTTGTTTGTTTGTTTTTAGAGTCTGTTCAAGTGAATTTAATTATAATATCACGAATGGACCATGGAGCAACATTTCCAATCAGACTCTTATTAGATTACAGCAGAAATAGGAATATAATGTGGGCCACATGTGTGGTTTTAAATTTTCTAGTAGCCATATTTAAAAAGGTAACAAGAAAAAAAATATTTTAAAAATGTAAACCAATATTTCCAAAATAATGCCATTCAATATGTAATCAGTTTTAAAAAGAAAATCTCCTTTGATGAAATAATATTTAGTTATGTTTTCACAATCCATTGAGCAGTGGGGGATTAGAATTTAAAAGATGGTGGATTAGGATCCTAAGTTTACCAGATCCAATGGATGTAACTAGAAAACATGCACATCAGTGTAAATAACCCAGAAAACAACCTGGAAACTGGCAAAACAGACTCTTCACAGCTAAATGCAGATAACAGGCCATGTTGAAGTGGGTGCCAAAGTACCTGTGGAAATGTATCTGGGAGGGAGCGAAGCCATGGAGAGAGAGCCATGAAGAGAGAGAGGAGAGTACTAGATCCTCATAAAGTCCAGGCATAAGAACCTACATGGTTAAGATGGATCCCCATAACTTTGGCTTTGAAAACCAGTGGGGCCTAAAAATCAGTGAGACTTAACACCTGGAACTTTAAAAAATCAGGAGCTCAGCTATGGGAGAGAGAATAGGGCAATAGGAAACTGTCTTTGCCCTTAAAGGGATAGCACAACAAATAGCCCCAAGGAAATACAGCATAGAAGCAGCAATTTGGGAGAAAAAGGAGGGGGGGGGGCGTGTAGAAAAGAAAAAAATAAAAGGAAGAATTAAAAAAAAATCCTGACATAAAGGGAAGATTTTTTTGCTAATCTCAGAATTATTGGTAGAGGGACAGAAATCTTTGGGAAACTTCTCCAAGAAAAGAAGAGCTGATGAGCTCCATTTCTCTCCCATGCCCCCTAGCCTAGATATATGGACACCTATGGGAACCAACATGTCACTAAAATTCTCCATCTAGCTTGCTAACAGTGTACCCCACTCTTACGTTCTCCTGTGGACTTACCCTTTCTAACTCCCTCAGGCTTCCACAGGAGTTTTTCAAGGCAGCGGCAAATCCATTCCTGTTATGGATCAGTGCAAACCTTACTGATACCATGAGCCCTGCCCAGCATTCTCCTATGGACTTGCCTCCTCCAATACACCCTTGGCTAGAGCCCATCCAAAATGGTGCCACAAGCCTGGCAGTGTGCAAGCAGCCCCAATAGGGGCCATCACCACTCTAAAGTGACTCCTACCCCAGAGAGGGGGATGGAGATAATAAACATATACCCGTCCAACTGTAACTCCAGGAGTGGGAAGGGAACAGACCTTGGGTGAGGTTACAGGCCCTGCCCACCAATGAAAGCCTTTCAAGAGACAACACAAAAAAAGCACCCTGCAACTCAGTGCTACTGCATTTCTGGCAAATGACTGTTTTATCCCAACTCAAGCCCAAGGCAACCCCAGACTGACATCTAACAACACAGAAACCAAACCCTGCTCACAAGAGGAACCATTGTAAATGACTAGACTGAAGGCAATCACAGCTCAGTCACAAGGGTAGGGGACACACAACACACACAGGAAATACCCCAAAGCCCCAGGTTCCAGTGAATAGGGGCCATTGCACTGCAGGTCACTACAGGCTCTCTTCTTCATAATGTCACTACTTTCAGGAACAAGATATATAGCTGACCTTCCAAACACATAGAAATAGATACAGAGCTAAACAAAATGAGTAGAGAAATGTGTCCCGAATGAAAGAACAGGGAAAAATCACAGTAAGACAGGTAAAGGAAATGAAGACAAGTAATATGTTGGATAGATAATTTAAAGTAATGATGACAAAGATACTCACTGAACTTCAGAAAAGAGTGGAGGACCTCAGTGAGATCCTCAATAATGAGATAGAAAATATAAAAAGAACCAATCAGAGATGAAGAATTCAATTACTGAAATTAAATACACACCAGATGGGATAAACAGTAGTCAAGAGGAAGCAGAAGAAAGGTTAAGCGACCTGGAGGGCAGAGTAATGGAAAGCACTCAAGCTGAACAGAAGAGAGAAAAAAATTAATAATAATAAAAAAAGAAAATAGACTTAAGGAACTCAGTGACACCATCAAGTGTAAAACCTTTGCATTATAGGGAATCCAAGAGGGAGAAGAGAAAAAAAGTGGGCAGGAAATTTATTTGGAAAATAATAGCTAAGAACTTCCCAAATCTGGGAAGGAAATCAGAAATCTGGATCCAGGAGACACAGAGAGCCCCCAACAAAGTCAACCCAAGGAGGTCCACAAAAAGACACATAGTAATTAAAATGGCAAAAGAAAAAAAATGCTGATAAAGGGAAAATTTAAAAGCAGCAAGAGGAAAGAAAATAGTTACATGCAGGAGAAACTCCATAACGATTATCAGCTGATTTTTCAACAGAAACTTAGCAGGCCTGAATGGAGTGGCGTGGTATATTCCAAGTGCTAAAAGAAAAGAAAACAAACAGAAAAAAAATTTAAAAATGAAAACCCCTGCAACCAAGAACACTACTTCAAAAACTAATGACATACTGTATGCTGGTTTATTGAACTTAATAATAAAAAAGTAAAAATTGAGACATTTCAAAAAAAAAGAATATTCAGCAAGGCTATCAATCAGAATTGATTGACAAACAAAAGCTACGGGAATTCATGACCACTAAACCAGCCTTACAAGAAATGTTAAAGAGGAGTCTTTGAGCAGAATGGAGAGATAGTAAGTTAAAGTAAAAAAAGTAAGAAGCACAAAACCAGGGCAGTAAATTAACTATAAAATTCTGTCAGGAAAGTCACAAAATAGAAGGATATTAAGGTATGACATGCTATACCTAAAATGTGGCAAGGAGAGGAGTAAAGAATGGGTCAAACTTTAGTGGTCATCAACTTAATATAGACTACTATATGCAGAAGATGTTATAATAAACCTAATGGTAACTACAAATAAAAAACTGGTAATAAAAGCAAAAAAAAAAAAAAAAAGGAAAAGGAATCTAATCCAAGTATATCATTAAAGAATCCCAAGAAACTTACAAGACAGCAAGAAAAGAGAGGAACAAAGAAGAACTACAAAGACAGCCAACCATAAAATTAGTAACAAAATGGTGATTAGTACACATCTGTCAATAATTACCTTGAATGCAAATGGACTAAATACTGGGGGAAAAAAAGATATAGAAGGATGATGGAATGGATAAAAAGCAAGACTGATCTATATATTGTGTACAAAATGCTCATTTCAGACCTAAAGATGCATGCAGCTAGAAAGTGAAGGGTGAAGAAACATTTATCATGCAAATAGCAATGAAAAGAAAACTGGGTTAATAATACTTTTATTGTGTAAAAGATTTTAAAACAAACCTGTAACAAGAGACAAAGAAGCATACTGTATAACCATAAAGAGAACAATTCAACAAGAAGATATAGCAATTGTAATGACTTATGTACCCAACATGGGAGCACCCAAATACATAGAGCAGCTAATAAACATAAAGGAATTGATAGTAATATAATAATAGTAGGAGGCTTTAATACCCCACTTAATGGATACATCATCCAAATAGAAAATCCACAAGAAAACAGTGACTTTGAATGACACATTGGACCAGATGGATCTAACAGATACATTCAGAATCCAAAAAAAAAAAAAAAAAAATCTGGAAAAAATCCAAATATAGGGAGGTGAAATAACATGTTACCAAACAATGAAGAGATCAACCAAGAAATCTGAAAAGAAATTAAAAAGTGAATGGAGATAAAAGAAAACGAAGACACAACAGTCCAAAATCTTTGGGATACAACAAAATGTATTCTAAGAGGCAACTTTATAGCAAGACAGGCCTAATTCAAGAAGCAAAAACAACAAAAAAAACACAACAAACTAACCTTACATCTAAAGGATCTAGAAAAAGAACAAACAAAGCACAAAACCAGTAGAAGGAAAAAAATTAAAAATAAATAGAGCAGAGAAAAACAAAATAGAAACTCCACCCCGCCCCCATAAAACAACCCAGGAGAACAGAACAATGAAACCAGGAGCTGGTTCTTTGAAAAGGTCAACAAAATTGATAAACTTTTGGCCAGACTCAGAGAAAAAAGAAGAGAGGGGACACAAATAAACAAAATCAGAAATAAAAGAGGAGAAATAACAACTGACACCACAGAAGTATAAACAATTATAAGAAAATATAAAAAATTACATGCCAACAAATTAGACAACTTGGAAGAAATAGATGAATTCCTAGAAACCTATAACCTCCCAAAACTGAATCAAGAAGAAATAGAAAATTTGAACAGACCAAATACCAGCAGTGAAATTGAATCAGTAATCAAAAAACTCCCAAAAAGTCCAGGACCAGACTGCTTCATAGGTGACTTCTACCAAACATTTAAAGAAGAATTAATGCCTGTTCTTCTCAGACTATTCCAGAAAAAAAAGAAAAGGAAGGAAAGATTCCACATCCATTCTATAAGGGCAATATCATGCTGTTACCAAAACCAAATAGACACTACAAAAAGAGAGAGAGAGAGAGAGAGGGAGAGAGGACTATAGGCCAATATCTCTGATAAACAGAGATGCAAAATCTTCAAGAAAATATTAGCAAACTGAATGCAACACTATATTTTAAAGGAAATCATTTACCACAATCAGCTGGGATTTATTCCTGAGATAAAAGGGTGGTTCAGTACTTGCAAATCAATCAGTGTGATACATCATAACAACAAGAGAAAGGATAAAAACCATACAATCATTTCAAAAGATGGAAGAGAAAAGCATTTGACAAAGTACATTTATTCATGATAAAAACCCTTAACAAAGTAAGTTTCATGGGAATATACTATAACATTAATAACTCCATAGATTAAAAAAAATTTGTTCATGTCAAATGCTTCTGTTCATGTGTCTGTCCATTTTTAATTGGATTGTTTTTTGGGTGTTGTATAACTTATTTATATGTTATTTGTTCATGTCAAATACTGCTTTTTCCCCCTACTTGCTTCTTCCTTCTACTGCTTATTCCCTCTACTTGCTTTAACTGCAGAGCTGTGTCAAGGGAAGGGGCCATTGCAGCACAGCTTTGAGTGATGTTTTCTTGGGCATCTTTGATCAGTACAGTATTAGCTGATTTGGTTCCTGATGGCAAATCATGTTTTTTCTCCTTAGCCCAAATCATATCCAATGACAGCAGGAATTATTCATTTCTGGATTTATATTAACCTTAGTCAAGCTTAGCCAGTGTAGTTCCTGGTCACTCAAAGTGTCCTACAACCATGGTGCCGCATCGTGGTGGTCTTGTTTAATAAAAATACAGAGACAGGGGCACCTGGGTGGCTCAGTGGGTTAAAGCCTCTGCCTTCAGCTCAGGTCATGTTCTCAGGGTCCTGGGATCGAGCCCCGCGTCAGGCTCTCTGCTTCCTATCTCTGCCTTCCTCTCTGCCTACTTGTGATCTCTGTCTGTCAAATAAATAAATAAAATCTTTAAAAAAATACAGAGGCAGAGCTCATTTGACTGTGTCTTTGATGCTCTTTACAAATTGGTCACATAACTCTGTTTTCTTTGTGAAGACAAAAAAAATGTAAAAAACATATATTTAAAAAGGGGGGAAATATAAATGAAAGCTAAGTTTTCTCTGCTATTCTTGAAACATTTCTCTTCTTTCTTCTTTGGCATGCTTCAAATACAAAATATTCCCTTCCCTGAGAAACCTTCTAAAAAATATATGTTTAAGTTTTCTCTTTTCTATATTTTTCTCATAAGAAACACTCAGTGGGGATCTAATCTTCTCCATCTTTTTTCTTCCACTTTTGGCCCCATAGTGTTGATGAGGTAGAGCATGTGGGGATTCAACTTAGTCATTTTGTTCTCACATTTATATATAAAACTTGCTTCTTTATTCAAAATCAGGGCTGCTGATTTGAGAAACTTCCGAACTCTTTAAGGAAGACTTCCTGAAGAATGTCCTGGTTGGGTTTGAAGTCCTAGTACTTCTTCAGGGGTGTATTTTTGTTATGGTTTGAATTCTGTCTCCCCAAAACTCCTATGTTGAAGTCCTCCTCAGGAGATGACCTTATTTGGAAATAGGGTAGTTGGAGGTGTGATTAGCTAGTTAAGATTAGGTCATAGAGAAGTAGAATATTTGCCTCAGATTCTGGGTTGTTGTTGTTGTTGTTGTTGTTTTGTTTTTTTTCTCTTTTCTTTTTTTTTTAAGAAATGAAATGGCACAGATACAAATAAAACCTTGTCACTACTGAATTTTTCTCTTTCCTCTGGAAGAATAAACACAACCTTCAAGGTGGCATATACTGTTTATGTTTCTCCTTTCATTAATATAGCAGCCATAAAATCAGTATCTATTTGAGTTGTACCACATGCCAGAAATTGTTCTAAGTATCTTATATTATCATGCAAATTCCATAAATGAGCAACTATAATGTCCCCATCTTACATCAATAAGAGAAAGCAACATCCTTAAGAGAGTAAGCAGCTGTCTAAAGTCACATAGCCAGTAGGAGTTGGACTAGAATTTGACCCTAAGCATTTTGCCTCCAGAGATCATGTATGTATATGCTGTCTTACGTAGTCTGGACATAGTATATTGGTATGTACTTGTAAAACCATTTATGATGCTTTCTTAAGTTTTAAATCTTTGTATAAGGAGTAATATTCTGCAAGCATTCTCTTCAACCTGTTTTGCAGTCAACATTACGATATTGAGATTTAAGTATATTCATATAAGTAGCTCTGTCTTATCTGTTCCTTAACATGAACACCAGTGTTTCTCAAAAATGTATCAGATGACTTAGACTGGATGAGTGAAGGACAAATATGGAGAAAAAAAAGTGGTGGGAACAGAGACCCTATAGGACATCAGATTCATTCTCATGTAGAATAATAAGAAAAGAGTACACAGACAGTTGAGGATCTAGCCATTGTCCCATTAAAACTGACCATGTCTACATACATATCTATTAGAAAGTCATTGGATATCATCAATTACCTAATATTATTTTGACAAAAATATCTATAGATGATTAATAAGTATCAATATGATCCAGGATACTTTGTTGTTAACAAAAATCTGTCTATAAAACTTCAACCAGATGTGTAAAGGTATTCACAGTGATGGCTTGCATGACAAATCTTATATGTAGTACTAGTGAATTTGGATTTAGTTATCTGGCCAATTGAGTAAGCAAAATTCAACTTGTTATTTCTGTTGTCTTCCTTTCATTTGATTCATAATTTATCAGTCACAGTGTGTGGTACATGATCAATAATACATGCAAAATCTTATTTTAGATGGAGGATACTTTGGTAAAGAAAAGAAACCAGAGAAAAAAGAACCAATGCGAAGGCTAGTAAATCACTCAGGCAAAGAGACATTAGATATGCACTTCTGGGTAGTGCTATTTGAAACTGGAAAGTCTGAAAAATGTTTAAAATCAACATGGAGTTTGACCAGCTATTCGTGGTGTGAGTGAAGGAAGAAGTCATTAATAACGATTTTTTTTTTTTTTAATTCTTTTCAGCGTAACAGAGTTCATAGTTTTATACCACACCCAGTGCTCCATGCAATGCGTGCCCTCCACAATACCCACCACCTGGCTCCCCCAACCTCCCACCCCCTGCCCCTTCAAAACCCTCAGGTTGTTTTTCAGAGTCCATAGTCTCTCATGGTTCATCTCCCCCTCAATTTCCCTCAACTCCCTTCTCCTCTCCATCTCCCCATGTCCTCCGTGTTATTTGTTATGCTCCACAAATAAGTGAAACCATATGATAATTCACTCTCTCTGCTTGACTTATTTCACTCAGCATAATCTCTTCCAGCCCCGTCCATGTTGCTACAAAAGTCTGGTATTCATCCTTTCTGATGGAGGCATAATACTCCATGGTGTATATGGACCACATCTTCTTTATCCATTCGTCTGTTGAAGGGCATCTTGGTTCTTTCCACAGTTTGGCGACCGTGGCCATTGCTGCTA
>PISX010034960.1:0-13407 GCA_004024625.1 Mellivora capensis
TGCTGATTGAAATAAGTTGAGCAGAGAGAGTCAATTATCATATGGTTTCACCCTCTGTCTTTTGTTTGAGGCATTTAGCCCATTTGCATTCAGGGTAACTATTGAAAGATATGAATTTAGTGCCATTGTATTGTCTGTAAGGTGGCAGTTACTCTATATTGTCTCTGTTCCTTTCTGGTCTACTACCTTTAAGCTCTCTCTTTGCTTTGAGGACTGTTTTCAATATTTCCTGTAGGACTGGTTTTGTGTTTGCAAATTTTTCTAGTTTTTGTTTGTCCTGGTAGCTTTTTATCTCTCCTTCTCTTTTCAGTGACAGCCCGGCTGGGATTGTATTCTTGGCTGCATATTTTTCTTGTTTAATTCTCTGAATATATCGTGCCAGTCCTTTCTGGCCTGCCAGTTCTCTGTGTATAGTTCTGCTGCCATTTCGTAGTGATTTATACTACTTTTAAGGAGTTAATGTACATAAGAATGATAGTCCCACTCATATCTCTGCTTAATTTTCCCATGTGGCTACTGAGAAAACTGGATGAATCATGGAGAATGAATGTAAACTACTACAAGCTCATCCAGGTGTTATCCCCATTTGCAATTTTTCTGCTGGACATGATAGCATTGATAGATCAGCTTAGTAAGACCTGAAATACTCTTATTTTTGGCAACTAATTATTTTCTATTTAATCAGAAAAGAAAAAAACAGAAAAGAGTTTTCATTCATATGACACAGATAGCAATATTCATTTACAGTTTTGCTCAGAGCTATGTTCAACCTCCTCTTGTTTCTCATAACATAGTCCAAAATATTCTGGAAAACCTGGATAACCCATTGAATATTATATCAATGGCATTATGCTGATCAGGTGACAAAAAAAGGTGACTAATGTGGTAGAAGGATTTATTAAGGCACATTTATTTCAGAGGATGGAATTTAAATCCTAGAAATATTCAGGAATTTTCAATTTCTTTTTTTTTAATTTTTTTTATTTTTTATAAACATATAATGTATTTTTATCCCCGGGGTACATGTCTGTGAATCACCAGGTTTACACACTTCAGAGCACTAACCATAGCACATACCCTCCCCAATAGGAATTTGCAATTTCACTAAAAATTTTAGTCCAGTGGTGAAAGACTTGCTGAGACATTGTTCCCTCTACAGAAAAGGAAGAAAAAAAAAGCTCTATCTTGCATTTTTTTCTATAGAGAAAGAAATACAATGTTTGGTGGGCTTCTTTGGATTCTGGAGCAACACATTCCACACCTAAGAGTAGTGTTCCATTTGATTTACTAGTTTACACTAAAGGCTGACAGCTTTCAGTGAGACCTTGATCTGAAAAGGGCTTGACAGCAAGTCCAAGTTGGGATGTCAGTAGCCCTGCTGCTTGTGGCACATAATGAAGAAAATACTATGGTTTTTGAGTTGTCAGTGGTAGGGAAAGGTGAAAGATAGAGCTTATGGCAGGTTTCCGTGTGAGAATCTCACTGAAAGTCCCTGGGATTCTGCAGGTCATGCCATCTATATGTGAGAGTTACATGTCTTTTAACAGACAGCTCTTGGCATGGTACTGGGCCATGATAGAGACAAAATGCTATATAATGAGGCACCAAGTAATTATGAATTCAGAACTGCTAATTATAAGCCAGATTCTGTTGGATCTACTAAGTCAAAAATTCATGCAGGCCTAGTATCTATCCATAATAAAATGGACATGTTTATTCTAGGATCAAGTCCAGGAAAACCCAGAGATTATAAATAAATTGTATGAATAGGTTACATAGACCTCTATTGTCATCTGACATACTTGTACCAGCACCTTCCCTCTGCTTGCATGTGAGAATATTTGAGTGAGGAAAAAAAGTTCTGAATTTGGTTTCTAAATAAGTTGGTTCAGTATGTAAGTTCAAGCTATAAATATATGGCACTTACCTTACAGCCACACTCAGGGATAACCTTGAAGGAGTATAGCATCCAACCAGACAATTCACTTCACAGTAAAGTAGGTGTGGGAGTGAATTTTTGACCAAGAGATTCACTGATAAATTACATATTGCACTATAGTGCACAATAAAGCTCAGAGAGAGCTTGAATGACTTACTGAAGGCACAATAAAGTATTATTTTGGATGCAACACTCTGCAAAATTGAGTGTCATTCTTTAAGATACAGGGTATGCAACTTTTATATAATGTGTCTGAACAGGAAAAACACATGTGCTCAGAAATCAAGGTATATACTCAGGAATGGTCTCACCATCACTTGCAATGGCTCACCGAGGGTGTGTGTTCTTCTTGTTACATCAGCTCTGGCCAGTGCAGTGTTGTAAGTCCTAATTCCCACACCTCCACCAAAGGGACATGTTCTTGCCTGGAGATACAGTAACAGTCTCATTGAAATACAAGCTATGGCTGCTGCCAGGGAACTTGGAGCCCCTTATGTCTAGGGACCAGCTGTTGTGAAGTTTGGACTCCTTTTGCCTAGAGGTCATCTGTTGTGAAGAACAGTCACCACCTTTAAAGGGTAAATTAGCCTGATGTGCAAGAAGAGGTAAAATTTCTTTGCACAATATAAGAAAAGGGAATATCTATGGGAGCTACACTCCGCTTGGACTCCCTTGCCCAATAGAGTACAAAAAGAGCATGATTACTAGGGGCTCAGACCCTTCAGGAATCCAGTTTGAGATCATACCACTACGTAAGGCAGCAAGACCTATAGAAGCAATAGTTGAAGACGAGGAGAAAGAATGGACAGTGTAGGAGGTCAATCACTTGGGGCCCTAAGATTAACAGCAATGATAAAGGCTATAATTTTTCCACTTCTAAGATTCCCTTAAGGAGAAGCTTGAAGGAACTTTGGAGGGGTGAGTATGGATAGAAAAGTGGATCTGTGTTGTGACAGTCATTTGAGTTTGTTGCTTAGATTTCACTTCAAGAAGGATTCTGCTGTGAGGAGTATAGTTGCTTGATAGTCTCAAGCTACTGCAAATTTGAGATCCACCAGTGTGTAAGCCAGGGCTTCACTTTCACTGGATTGCTTCCAGCTAATAATTTATCACTGTGGGCATACTAAGTCCAGGATATCACTTAACCACACAGACCCCCCTAAAGAGCAGTATTTGTTCAGGGCTCCTCACTGCGCTGGTTGAGACTTTCTCCAAGCATAGTTTGAGGCTCTTCCTTCCCAGTTTTCCTTTATCTTTCTCCTTTAACATGGGTCAGAACCGCAAGGTAATCTGAAGTTTCTCCCTCCCTACTATTTCTCCTTTTCTCCTTTAGTCTTTGCCAGTTTCCTTTAATAAGTATTTTACACTTTTCATTATGCCTTAACTTTTAATTCCTGGAGGATCACTGGTGTTCTTGGGGAGTAGGCAAAAGAGGCATTTTAGGCAGAGGGTGAACTGTGTTGTTGGCATTTACCAACTGCTTTGTAAGTATTTTGCCAGTAATTACAGGTCTATCCTTGCATACTGGTTGAATATCACTATTGGGTCTAAGTTTCCCCCCCTTTTCTCATTTATTTATTTCTCCAACGTCACTTGTTATTTATAGGTAATTGTTTTTATCATTTTGTTTCCCTCCAGAGTTTCTTTAAGCAATGAAAAGTAAATACAGACAGACAGACATACACTCACACACTTAAACACTCAAACACACAAATACACAAATTTTCTTTTCCTGCTTTTAAAAAATACCATAGTTCATACAGCATATACTCTCTTATTCATCTTGTTTTTTTCACTAAAACTTAAGTCATAGATTTTTCCATCCCACTACACAGAGAGCTTCTTTATTCCTTTCATATTCACATGTCAATCCACTGCAAAGTATTGTTATATATTCAACCAATCACTTATGGACAAATAATTGGATTGTTTTTAAACTTTTCCTATTTACAGTGTTGCAATAAAAAAAACTTTTTATGTTTCACTTAGGACATGTGTAATATTATCAAATGGGTTAGAAAAATGACACCACTTTAAGAATTAGATCTGAAATCTGAGTAAATGGAAGTCAAGATTATAGCAAAAGGCAGAAAGCAGACTGGATCCAATGAAGAAGGTCTTCATATTTATACCTCTCTATAACTCTATCTGTATATTTATCATTACAATGAATTGGATGATTGTGTTTTCCCAAAATTCATATGTTAGAATCCTAATCCCCAAGGTGATGGTATTAGGGTGGAGCCCAATACCCCCAAAGGTAGGGTCTTTGGGGGATTTTGGGAGAGTAGAGTCCTCACAAATAGAATTAGTGTTCTTATAAAAGAGGACCAAGAATTCCCTAGTCCCCTTCAACTACGTGTTTGAAGTCTATGAACCAGAAAGTGGGCTTTCACTAGACTCTGAACTTTCTGGTGCCTTGATCTCAGACTACTTAGCCTCCAGAATTGTGAGAAATAAATTTTTGTTGTTTATGCACTACTCAGTTTATGGTATTTTTGTTATATTAATCTGAACACAGACTAAGACATCTATCTATCTATCATCTATCACCTATCTATCATCTATCCATCTAATCTATCTACCTATCATCTATTTCTCTATCTCTATCTGTTTCTCTATCTAACCTATCATTTTTTCTTTCTACACCCCTTTCCTGCTCTCAGGACTCAATGTGACAAGCATATTACTGGAAAATGTAAAATGATTGACAAATGTGTATTATTATTTCAGGGTAAGTTGTAGCTAGTCATTAAGTAAAGTGATAAACTAAAGAAAAAAGTGTCTAAAGGTAAATTATTACATTTAGAGGTTTGTATATTTATGAAGGAAGTGGGGGTTACTCTACATATATCTCTCTATTTCTTTTTTTTAAGATTTTATTTATTTATTTGACAGACAGAGATCACAAGAAGGCAGAGAGGCAGGCAGAGAGGGAGAGAGGAGGAAGCAGGCTTGCTGCCGAGCAGAGAGCCTGATGTGGGATTTGATCCCAGGACCCTGAGATCATGACCTGAGCTGAAGCCAGAGGCCTTAGACCACTGAGCCACCCAGGCGTCCCTAGCTCTCTATGTCTTTAAAGGGTGTTAAAGATCGGGTTCCTTCCCTCCATTCTTTGTTTACTTTTTCTTAATGCTAAATAAAAGATAGATAAAACAAAACATGACAATGTAT
Organism: Mellivora capensis; assembly: GCA_004024625.1. Taxonomy (NCBI): domain Eukaryota; kingdom Metazoa; phylum Chordata; class Mammalia; order Carnivora; family Mustelidae; genus Mellivora; species Mellivora capensis. The sequence goes on from PISX010034960.1 coordinate 5,114, forward strand.
CCAAAGGAAGATTAAGTTTTAACGTAGACACAGAAATGGTTTCCAAATTAATTTTCAGAACATGGAGTAAAACACTACAGCAATTTGGCTTGAGTAGTTCAAATACTTAATAAATAAAGCCTATATCTCTAAAATCACCTCTATAAATTGTATGAAAAAATCAGCTCCGGGGACTCATGAAAGACTTGCTTTTATTATTACAGTTCCACAGAAGTAGAAATGTTCACTTGAGAGTAGCCAGTATTTACTGTGGTAAGGCCATTCTGTGAAACCAAGTGCTCAGTTGTTTTTTAAAGCAGCTTATGAATCCACTTTGCTTCAGGCTGAGAAATAAAGTAAAATAAAAAAAGAAAAAGAAAGAAAAAGAGAAATTTTATGTATCTTAATTATAGAGAGTTCCTGGTTTTTGAGATACCACACCAATCCACATAATGTCACCAGTGAAAGGGAACTTTGATATCATTTTTATTTCTTATTAAAAATTCAGGTCATTGAACCCCACCCTGGATTTACCAAGTCAAAGCCTGAGATGGAGTCATCAATTTGCATATTCAACAACTTCCCTGGGTGATTCTAATGTTCATTTAAAATGAGAAGTACTGAATACTCATCCTAAAACTAGCATTTGTAGAGGAGCCAAGTTCTATCAAAGTACATTATGTGTCAAATATCTCACAACTGTTTTACTTATTTTTATTTTTTTTTAATTTTCTTTTTTTCTAAAGTCTTTATTTATTTATTTTTTAAAATTTCTTTTCAGTGTTCCAGAATTCATTCCTTATGCACCACACCAGTGCTCCATGCAATACCCACTTAATACCCTACTTAATACACACCACCAGGCTCACCCAACCCCCCATTCCCCTCCCCTCCAAAACCCTTAGTTTGTTTCTCAGTCTCTCATGGTTTGTCTCCCTCTCCAATTTCCCTCAACTCACTCCTCCTCTCAACTATTTTAAAGGACTAGAAGATTTAAATTTGATAATATAAAAACACAGAATATATTTAAAATAGCTGACTGTCATTCCAAATTCTACCACACTAATGTAAGGATATTCATATTTGCATATTACTGTCTATCTTTGTACAGAAACACCCAGATTTTTGCTTAGTTGTGATCCCATAGTACTTTTTTCTCCTTCAGTTTCTTAACAGTATGGTATGAACATTTCCCTTTAATTATCAAGGTTTTATAATTATCATTTCAGTGAATGCATATTATCATATGTATTATATTTTACTAAACCATTCTCCTAATTTTATACATTTAGTTTAATTCCAAAGGTTTTCTGTTATAGACAATATTGAAATCAGTCTTTATTCCCAGATTTTGTTTTTCCTTCTGCTAATATTTTTATTACAATTAATTTCAACTTAATTTCAACTATTGGGATAACTGAGTAAAATAGTATTGCCTCATTTAGAACTCTTACTTCATAGTTCCAAATAATTCCAGAAGAAGGTTGTACCAGTTTACACTGTTCCTCTTTTTCAGTCAGTAGTGAATAAATGTGCCACCAACATTAAAGCCTCAACAGGCCTATGTTAGATATATTTGTAAGATATTTTACATATATAATACATATAAAATTTGTTGCATTTATATATTTTAGGTATGTATCATTTTATTTTTATTTAGTTATTAGATGAGAAATAATCTCATAAGGTTGCTTTGATTACTAACCATGGTCAATCCTTTTTTAAAAGATTTTATTTATTTATTTGACAGAGAGAGATCACAAGTAGGCAGAGAGGCAGGCAGAGAGAGAGGAGGAAGCAGGCTCCCTGCTAAGCAGAGAGCCTGATGTGGGGTTTGATCCCAGGACCCTGAGATCATGACCTGAGCCGAAGGCCGAGGCTTAACCCACTGAGCCACCCAGGCGCCCCAACCATGGTCAATATTTTTTTAATAATTTTATCTCTTAAACTTATTTTCTCCTGCATAAATTATATTTCTATTTCTTGGTCATTTTTTATAAATATATTTTACTCTCAGAAATATGCCGTATCACTAACACTCTTGATTCACAGTTCAGTATTTTTTTCTACATCATGATGCTTCCCAAATAATTAGGATGAAGTGTTAACTATATCAAAACTTACATATCCGTGGGATAACTTTCATTTATATATTGTGATTTAGGAGAAGAACTAGAAAACTAGAAATGCCCCCTTTCTAAAGAATTTCACGTTACCCCAAATCCAAACATTTGAAATTCATTCATTTATATTTTGGCTCTAAGATTTTTTTAAAGACTTTATTTCTTTATTTCTTTAGGAGAGAGAGGTGGGAGAAGCAGAGGGAGAGGTACAAGCAGACTCTGGAGTCTGCTCCAAGGCTCGATCTCAGGTCTTTGAGCTGAAACCAAGAGTCTGACCCTTAACTGACTGAGCCACCCATGAGCACCTTGGCTTTTAAGATTTTTAAATGCTTCAGTTAAACTGTAGTTAATACTTGAAGAGTAACTGCTGTGGACTGAATATTTATGTTCCCCTAATATTCATATTTTGATGCCCTAATCCCCAATGTGATGGTATTTGGAGATAGAGACTTTTAGGGGGCAACTAAGTTGAGATGAGGTCATAAGAGTGGAGCCCCCATGATGGGATTGTTGCCCTTATAAGGGAATGAAGAGACCAGAGCTCTTTCTATGTCATGCAAGAATACATCAAGAAAGCAGTGTATAAAAGTCAAGAAGAGGTTCTTTACCAGAACTCAGCCATGCTTGAACCCTAATTGTGGACTTCCAGCCTACCAAATTGTGAGAAATACGTGATGTCTAAACCATCCAGTCTATGCTGTTTGTCACAGCAACTTGAACTAAGACAGTAATAAAAATTAAGCTTGTAATAGCATAATAGGAAATTATTTAAAAAATTCATGGAATAATAAGTAAGTGATAGATTTTTTGTGTTCTGGAACTTTCCAGAAAAGGAAACATTTTCTAAGGAATGGAGATCTTGGAATTTGAGTTTGTTCTTGACATACAAATGTCAACAAGAAGAAATCAAAACTAATGGTGATCAAGGGAAGATAAGGAGCGTAGTTTCATGTTTGAAGCACAGCAAACAACAACATATCAACAGTTATACGATAGGCAAAAAAAAATATTTTGAAACTACATTAAAAAAACAAAGGGCTTCTTTCCATTCAATTTATAGTTTAGAATAAAAAAAAAAGCTTATGTAGAAGCATCAGACCTTCTGCTGCTTTTATGCTCCTTAGACTTTCATTATGGTTATTATATCAGTTGCCAACCCTGTGTCCCTCTCACCATTCACTTTGGATTGGGCCTGGGAAGTCTGTGTTTTGCTTCAGTAAATACCATCTTTCAATACCATACTGTTATTTTTGTATGTAATGATGCAATTTCATAGAGTGGCTCTCCTATTAACTAGTTGGGTGTTCTTGGATAGAAACTTCACTGTCTTTGTCTTTCAAAATATTTCTTATCTTTCATGATCCAGGTCAACTATCACCTCGATAGGTAGATTTTTGCCAGACAGTTTCTTCACTCTTTGTGAATGAATGAATGAATGAATGAATGAACTGGGCACACTAAAAATTACACTGTCCAGTGTCATCTGGATTTTTAAAACTGCCCAGAATTTTTTTAAAATTCAGTTCTTGCTAGTTTTCTAAAAAATGTCATACTAATTTCTTATTCAATAAATACTGAGTACCACCCACTCTTTTCGGAATTTGGCATATATTAGTAAACAAAACAAAGTTTTGCCCTCACAGAGATTACATTTTACCAGAGGATATACACAATAAACATAATAAATTTTATAATTGAAGGTAGTAAAATCTATAGAAAAAAAGATGAGGTAAGGATTGGAGTGTGGGGGGGGCGGTTTGCTGGAATTTTAAATACAGTGGTTATATTAGCTTCCTTGAGAAATTAACATTTGAGTAAATATTTGAAGGATAGGATTACTCATGGGCAAATCTAAGTATTTAGTAATACTATTCTAGGTAGAGGGGTATATCAGGGAAAGAACCTAAATAATATTCCTGGAATGTTCTAAGAACTACAAGATGGCCAAAGAGGCTAGGTCAGATTGATGCTGAGGAAAATAAGATGAGATCAGAAAGAGCATCAGGTCAAATTATCCAGGACTTTGTTGGCAATTGAGAGAATTTGACATTTATTCTGAGTGACATGGTGAAATTTTAGAGGTTTTTTTTTTGCAAGTTAGTTTGTTTCTCTTAGGTTTAATTTAACACGGCCTGTCCTTAACATAATCTTTATTAATTATATTGATTTTCAATAAACTGCATCCATTTAAATGGAAAACTTGCTGAATATATATAGTCACAATCAAGTTTCAGAACATTTCAGTCACTCCCAAAAGGCGCTATGAATCCCTTCATTGAAAGTGACATAACAGGAATGACATGATGTGATGTAGTATTTCTACCGAAGATATAAAACAGTGACTGGGACCAAGTAGCAGTTGGTAGCAGTTGATGAGAGGTGGTCATATTTTAGATATATATTTTTTTTAGAGTCAACCAGATCCAACAAAGGTTGGGAACAAAAAAGAGTCAAAGACGTCTTTGGTGTATCCTAACCTTATACTTGATCTTAATGTGTCTTGACCTAATGGGAAAGTATGACATTTTCTGTAAGTTTTTGATAGAAAGCTGTTATCAAGAGAAGAAAATTCTCGATCCCTTTTTAAAAGTTTTTATTTAAATGACAGCATACAGTATAACGTTAGTTTCAAGTATACAATCTAGTGATTCAACACTTCCATACAACACGTGGTATTCATCACAACAAGTTCACCTCTTAATCCCCATCACCTATTTAACACATTTTCCCACTCATCTCTCCTCTGGTAACTGTCAGTTTGTTCTCTACAGTTATGAGTATGTCTCTTGGTTTGCCTCTCTGACAATTTTTCCTCCTTTGCTCCTTTGTTTTGTTTCTTAAAATCTAAATGTGAGTGAAATCATATGGTATTTGTCTTTCACTGACTGACTTATTTCACTTAGCATAATATACTCTAGCTCCATCCATGCCATTGGATTTCATTCTATTTTATGGCTGAGTATTATTCCATTTGTATGTATTCTTTTTTTCGGTCATCATTTTCATCTTAAATAATGTTAAAATTTATAAAATACTTTTATGAAGACCTACCATTCTAGTTCTCAGGGATAAAATTAATTTAAAAAGATTGTAAAAGTGGAATACTTATGTGATATTTTGAGTGTTCTTATTTTCAGGGAAAACTAGTTTCAAGACAATCTATAGGTATATATCAAGACAATATATAGGTCATTTTCTGAGGGAACAGTTTAAGTTCTATAGCAGAAATTGTCATGTGTCTGTGTATCTCCATCATTTAACACAGTGTTTAAAACAGAACATTTTCTCAAGAAATATTTATTGACATAGGAAACAGAAAATAAACATGGGTAACTCTATTGAATACCACAACTTATTTTAAACATAAGATTTCAACCTATAAAATAAAAAAAAATCATGACTTGTTCTGACAATATCTTAAGGTTAATCACTCAAAAATATTTATTGCATAATATTTATTTCTTTACTGAGTAGGTTAGGTATGATTATTCTTATTTCCAGTTGACTTAATCCAAATTTTAAAAAAGCTACATAACAGTGAAGTTTTGTCTCAAATTCATTTTTTTCCCTGTTCTCTGCAACTCATATATTGGTTGAATATAGAAGATAGCAGGCAAGAGTATGGATAGGAAAATACACTAAGGATATTGATTTGGAAATACCTATAGATGTGTGAAAATTGAATCCATAATAATAGATGGATTCGCTCAAGGACAATATGTAGAGGAGAGTGGAATAACTGAGCCAAAAAACTGAACCATAAGCAATTTGAGCTGGACATGAGAAGAAGTGCCAGAAATGCATATAGATAAATAGAAGTCATAAAGGAAAAGAAAAAAGAAAATCATAGTAGTTGAAATTGAGGGAAATTAAGGGGGAGGAGATACATTTCCAGTGAATGCAAGATGTCAAAAGGGGTTAAGGATGGAAACAAAGCTATAGTATTTGGTAAAGTGTCATAATAGGGGACCATTGAAAGAATACTTCAGGAAAAAAAAATTAAAGGAATGTTCAAGATGACAGCATAGGTAGACCCTAAATTCATCTTGTCCTACAAACACAAAATATGTACAGCTACATATGGAACAATTTTCCCCTGAAAAGCACCTGATAACTAGGTAAACAGTGCCTCCAAAACAAGACAAAAGAGACACATGAAGAAGGGTAAGGGAGCAGACAAATGGTTCTTCCCAGGATTCTACCTCACAGATGGTAATAATCAGGAGGAATCCCAAAGTATGGAACACTCCTGCGAGGAGTGAAGAGATTATACCTCATCATCAGTGATCCTAACTTTGGGAGCTGGCACCAGAGAGATGATATCCCAAAATTTCTGGTTTTGAAAATCAGTAGAAATTAAAACCAGGAGAATTACAGGGAACAAAGATCCCACTCTTAAAGTACTTGTGTGCAAACCCACTTGTCTTAATACCACCAAAGAAGCAGATTGAAAAGTATTTAGGCCATACGTGACAAAGACCCATTTACTAATTTTAGGCAGCTCCCAAAGAGGCAGAAACCTGCTGGGACTTTATCATGGGGCAGAAGCACTGCAGGATGTCATTTTTTGCAATCTTACTTTAACTTGCTGTGGAGATAGGCAATGGGAACCAACTTTGATGTTCTTCCTCTAGGCTGCTAACACGAGAGGGCTTGTGCTGCCCATCTTGCACTGTAACCAGGATGACTAACTGCCCCATGTCCCACTAACCATGCAGGGATCCCAAGCTATAATAGGGCCAGGTGAGTGCCCAAGCCCTGCCCAACCCATGCAGAGACCAAAGCACAACCAGGCTAGGCAAGTACTCCAAGCCCAGCAATACTTACACAACAACCAAAACAAAACTAAGCTGAAAAAGTCCTCACATCCTGCCATCCTAATGAAGTGGAAGGGCCACAACTGGTCTAGCAATTGCCTTGAGCCCTAACCAACCTGTGCACAGACTGAGCTACATTAAGTTGGGACAAATGCCCTTAGACCTACATTCTCTGTGCAGCAAACAAGCCACAACTTGACCAAATGAGTGCTCAAGCCCTACTTAACCAACACAGAGACCAAGCTATGATGAGATGAGCAAGTGGCTCAAATTATTCTCTCCCTGTGCAGGGTCTGAGCTACAAAATGGTCTAGTAAAGGCTTCAAGCTCCACCATCTCTGTGCAGCTACTGTAACCTCCATGGGTATATGAAACCCACAAGAGGTGCTTGCATAGAGTACATGGCTCTGGTGGCCAAGGGAGATTATACTTCTGGACTACAAAGAATAGCTTCTACACAAGACTTCTTCTTAAAATATTGAGGGAGGTAGCCATTTTGCCTAATACAAAAGAAACACAGAGAACCAAAATGATGAGACAGAGGAATATGTTCTGAACTAAAGAATAAGGGAACTACCCCAAATAAAACTCTAATGAAATGGAAATAAGCATCCTAACTGATAGAGCGTTCAAAGTAATGATCATGAAGATGCTCACTGATCTTGGGAGAAGACTGGATGAACATAGTGAGAACTTCAACAATGTAATAGAAAATATGTAAAAAAAGTACCAAACAAATTATAACTGTACTGAAAAATACACTAGAGAATTTTAACAGCACAATGGATAAAATATAAGTATGAATTATTGAACTAGAAGACAAATCAATGGAAAACACATAGAGTACAGAAGGAAAAATAAATAAAAGAAGTGATGATACCATAAGGGACCTCTGAGACAACATCAAACAGACTAGGAGAAGAGAAAGAGCCATAGAAATGTAGCAAGAAATAATGGCTAGAAACATCTATAATCAAGGCCAAGAAAACACACATACAGGTCCAGGGAGCCCCAATAAGATGAAACCAAAGAGAAACACAGGCATATATTTAAAATGTCTATGCTACCTAAAGCAATCTACACATTTAATGCAATCCCTATCAAAATCCCACCCATTTTTTTCAAAGAAATGGAACAAATAATCCTAAAATTTATATGGAACCAGAAAAGACCTCAAATAGCCAAAGGAATATGGAAAAAGAAAGCCAAAGTTGGTGGCATCACGATTCCGGACTTCAAGCTCTATTACAAAGCTGTCATCATCAAGACAGTATGGTACTGGCACAAAAACAGACACATAGATCAATGGAACAGAATAGAGAGCCCAGAAATAGACCCTCAACTCTATGGTCAACTAATCTTCGATAAAGCTGGA
>PISX010034961.1:0-13402 GCA_004024625.1 Mellivora capensis
TCTCCGGCCCAGAAGAGCTGAGATTCGGGGCTCCACTCCTCAGAGAAAAGCCCCGGCTACTCCCATCTCCCTCGCCTCTGGCCGCGCTCCGAGGTCACCCAGCCTGTGACCGGTTCAAGGTAACCCCGAGCTGAGAGCTCTCTCCTCGCTCTGTCTCTGTAGCCGGCTTCCCGCTCCGATACCTGCTAGCTCTGCGACACTCAGACACCCCCGATCCTTCTGTGACCCTGCGGGACCTGGGGCCACGCTGACCCCGCGTGGGCTTCACCCTGGTTTAGCCTCTGGAGCGATGTCCCTCCGTGGAGCAGACTTTTAAAAGTCCCAATTTAGTGCTCCATTGCTCCACCGCTTGCCGGGAGCCGGCCCCTCCCCTGCAGTCTATCCTCCCGTCGCTTTTGATTCACTTCTCTGCCAGTCCTACCTTCCAGAAAGTGGCCGATTTTCTGTTTCCAGAATTGCTGTTCTTCCTCTCTTTGATCTCCCGTTGGATTTGTAGGTGTTCGCAATGTTTTGATAAGCTATCTAGCTGATCTCCTGCTACCTGATGTCGTCTCAGCTGCTACTTCTCTGCCATCTTGACCGCAATCCCCCAAAATAATTTTTTTAATTGTAGCCAATCATTACTGATTTTTTTTGGTTTTGCTTGACTGTAGAAACACAGTTTTATGCTAAAAGGAACTTTTAACTCATTTTAAATCCTGAGCACTACAGAGCAACTTTTTTTCTTTAATAAAAATATGTACTTTTATGGGTGCTTGGGTGGGCTCAGTCAGTTAAGCATCTGCCTTTGGTTCAGGTCATGATCCCAGGGTCCTAGTATTGAGCCCTGCATAGGGCTCTCTGCTCAGCAGGGAGCCTGCTTCTCCCTCTCCTTCTGACTGCTGCTTTGCCTACTTGCACTCTCTGTCAAATAAATAAATAAAATCTTAAAAGAAAATACAAGACATGGGAGTAAATGTTAAAATAATTCATAAGAAATGGGTGATCTTTTCCTGTTAGATTTCTGGTACAAGATTTGCTTTTGCTCCAGCAAATATCTTTTATTGAGAAGACAGATGTAGAAAAGCACATCTGTGTTGCCTCTGCACTACATAGGCATGTTCAATTCACAAATTAGGTATATGTACAAGTTGTAAAGAAACATCACCAAAAATAAGTCCTATTTCTTCATAAATTTCATAAAAGTCATCAGAAATATGTTCTCTTCAGAGAAGGATAGGAAACTAACTTCTAATTTTGGGTAGCACATAGATACAGGGATATTTTGCCTCATTGCCTGCATTACTGAGTTTTAAGCCATATGTTCCTGGCTTTAGTTCACAATATTTACACCACTGGTGAAATGATAAAATCTGAGCACAGTGTGTCCTATTCAGACTTCATCCAATAACTCATTTTTATTTCAGAATATATTCATTGCACTAAGTCATATGATTTAAGGGAACTTTTTTTAAGCCTGGCAGAAATACTATTCTGAGCTAAGATTACAGAAACAAAGTTTTCCTCTTCTATTTGTGTAAAAATGAATTAAAATGATAGTATCAAGAATAGAGGCAACATTTCTGTATTAATATATTTTTATCTTTCCTAAAGTGTAGGATTTGAATATATTTCCTATTCTGGGTTCTGGCATCTGAATTATTTCCTTCCCTACACATTTCCATATCCCACACACATCCTCTAGCCCTCATGTTCCACTTAATTGGAAGGGAGAATGCAAGAAAACCAAGTGACATTCTTGTATCTGTGTGCTCCTCTACTACCAGCTCCAGAAAGAGACACAGATGCCCTGACAGCAATTTGGCCCAGAGTCTTCTCCATTCATCCACAGCAATATGGTGCATGAGCAATTGCTCTGTTTCAGATCACAGAAACTGAATATCTTTGGAATTAACAAGTAGCATCACCTCCACCACCACTTATTTTTCACCCATTACCTAACTTGGAGACTTCTAAAGATTGAAGCTTATGGATGAATTTAGTCAGCAACAACATGAAATCTACAATTTCAATCTCTTCACCACACAGTCTTTGTTTTAAAAACTTGAATTAATGTCATGGATAGTCTGATTTTATTTTTAAGTATCATTATATATTATATATTATACATATATATCATAATAGATAATCATATTCATATGTTATCAGATTTGAAACCATACTGGTCTCTCTGAGAACCTCTACATGAACTATCAGTATTGCCAAGTCACAGAATTTTAGGAGATGGAAGCGATTCACAAGTTTTGGAAATCAGGTGTCAAAAGAAAACTTGACTAGAAATCAGCTAAAATGAATTCAAACCCAACACTCCTGATTCTTACTCCAGTGCCCTTTCCATCTGACCACATGGCCTTTTTCTACCACCAAGAAGGCAAATGCTTGAAATATGAATCATTACTGCCTGTCAATTTTATTGGACTCAATGTAAGACAGGTTTTTAAATCTAATTAGTAAGTTTTAATAAATCATTATTAATATTATGAGGTTACAATATTAGATAGTAACTCAAAATTATCTTCTGTGTCATATTTAGAGCTATCACTTAAATCACCAGGCCTCTGACCAAGCAGTTCTCATCATTATTCTAGTATCTATATGCAAATGATAGTCTAATAACTAGACTATCTTGCATATAGTCTAGTATCTATATGCAAAGAAAACAGGGAACAGAAGATAAAAGATAAAGAGCTGAAGATAATTGGGGAGACTATATGATAGTGTTATTCATCAAAATCATAAATTATCAGGTCAAATCACATCTGTATTCCAGTCCTGGTTCCCCCATTGTACCAACTAGTTGTATCAACTTAGTTTAATTACGGAGCATCTTAGAACCTCAGTTTCTCAGCTCTGGCTAGGGGCAATAATAATACCCATCTCATGAGTGTTGTTGTGAGTACTAAGTGAGAAAAAGTATACAATACTTCCTACAGTACCTGGAACTTAATGAAACATTCAACCAAATTTGGCCAAATTTGAATATCTCCATGGAGAATAATAATATTTAAAAAGGCCATATGTGGGAATGATTAAGAAATCCCCTCACCAAAGACAAGGTGTGTTCCAAAGACAAGCCTTTTGTAGAATAGCCATAAGGACCTTTATAGGGAATCTTCATTAGTCATCCATCCCAGAGGTCATCAGCTCCAAGTGAATGAATCACCTCTCCACTTAGTTCAACAAAGAAGAACCTTGGAAAGAGCATTTTCTTCCCTCCCTGCAAGCCTGGAAGCAGACTGTCATGTCCCCCACAGCTAGAAAGAGAAGCCAAGATGGGAAAGTGCTCAGTCTGATTAAGCTTATTTACTGACTCATCCCTGAACAGTTGTGCTTATATCAACATTTTGTATATCTGAAATGCACATACAAATTCACACAGATGGAGTGAGCATACATACATGTATGCACACAGACACACATGTACACACAGGGTCGACCTCTTTTAAGGACAATGGAAAACATTTAGATATCCCTAGAGAAAACAGAAGTTCCCTTTACCTTTGGGAATTCATCTTCAGACTTGGGGAGAAAGATTTACTTTCCAAATTGTGTTTTGCTTTCCACAAATATTTGCCTTCCCCAGGCATGGAACTAACAAAATAGTGTAATCATGCCAGACAGCAAGAAGAAGACAATGAACATCTAAGACTGGCTCTGTACTTGAGGATGGCAGAGACAAGCTATTGTCCCTATTCTATCTATCCCTTACACGTAGCACAGTGACATGTCATGAAACATTTTAGTAAATGAACAAAGATGAATAAGTTCCCAAGTAAACTTCAATACATATTAATTTTGAGCAAGAAAAGTACTATCATCTCTACTGTCTAGAGTCAACATTAAAAATTCTTCTATTTCTGGCTTCTTTTACTTAATAGAATGGTCACCTGATCAATCAGTGTTGTCACAAATGTCAGGATTTCCTTCTTTTTCAATGCCTGAAAAATATTCCATGAATCACATTTTCTTTATCCACTTATCCACTGATGAACACTGAGGTTGATTCCTTAACTCAGCCACTGTGGATAATGCTACAGTGAATGTGGAAGTGCAGATATCTCTTCAAGATACTGATTTTATTTCCTTTGCATATATAACCAGAAGTGAGATTGCTGGATCATTCAGTAGTTCTATTTTTAATTTTTTAGGTTCCCTTTTCTTCATACCTTCAACAATACTTGTTATCTCTTTTTTCAAAATAGCCATTCTAACAGATTTGAGGTGATATCTCATTGTAGTTGTGATTGGCATTTCCCTGTTGATTAATGATGTTGAGTATCTTTTCATATGCCTGTTGGCCACTTGTATATCTTTAAAAAAATGTCTCCTCAGGTCCTTCGTCCATCTCTTAATGGAGTTATTTACAGTTTTTTGTTACTTTGTTTTTTGGAGTTTTTGTTTGTTTGTTTTCCTGAATTGTGTAAGTTTCTTATATATTTTGCATATTAGCCCTTATAAGATTTATGATTTACAAATATTTTCTTCATTCCATAGGTTGGTTTTTTATTTTATTGTCTGTTTCCTTTGCTATACAGAATCTTTATACTTTGATATAGCCCCAACTTGATTAGTTTTGCTTTTGTTTCTATGCTTTTGTTATCACATCCAAAGATTTATTGCCCAATACAAATGCAAAGGAGCTTTTCCCCTCTTCCAGGACTTTCTAGAATTTCAGGTCTTACCTTTAAGATTTTGAGTTGATTTTTATGTATATATTTCATTCCTTTGTGAAAAATAATTTTTATTTCTTCTGTCCTATTAATGTTAAGGAATTTTTTCCATCCTTACTCTTCTAGTATTTCACCAAGTTTTATCCAGGTAAAATAATGCATTAGACCAATAGTTACTGAGTACCTATATAGGGTTACTGGAGATTCAACAAAGAAAAATATAGATCCAATCCATGCTCTCATTATATTTTAACTAGATAAAGGGGATTTTTTAAAAAATTACACAAAGAAGTTCACTTCAAACAGTGATAAATGCTATGAAGAAAATAAAACAAAACAGAGAGCAAATGTTTAGGAAGAATGAACACTGAAGGCCTCTCTGGGAGTTGAGATTTTATCAAAAGATTATATCAAAAGTATAGGGTGAAGACATGGGACTGCAGCAGTTTAGGAAAAGGCCAATAAGATTAGAGTACTATGAGAAAGGGGAGCATGATATCAGAGTTATGGACCCTGGTAAAGAATTTGAATTTTATTCTAAGCACGAGAGAAAACCACTGAAGGATTTTAACAGGTAATTCAGAATCAGAATGATCAGAATTATGCCTTAAAAACATGTCTTTTAATACTCCTCAAACTGAACATGACTGGGAGAAAACATACAACCATACTAAAGCTTTGATTTTAAATTCACCGCCATACTCTTAATGCTGTCCACAAATTATATATTTCCTTGATCCATTATCCCTCCCATTCTTTCAGATAACTTCCTCCTCTATCATCAAATCAATAATCCTGCCTCATTTCCACTCAGTTGATGACCTATCTCATCAAGAAAACTGAAGCCATCAGAGGAGTATTTCCACAGATTTTCTCAGCCCCATCTATGCAGCTACCAGCATCAGTGTTCTCTCCACTATCTTCTTTCCTGTTTAGAGACACTGCCCATAAATCTTCATTAAACTATTTACATGCTAAATTACATTTCCTCTTATCTGCTCACAGATGTCACATAAGCATGTTTGCCTCTCTTATATTCTCAGTTTTTCCTTTCCCTGGTGGAATATTTCCATCACCATATGTACAGGCTGTTAACTCTCCCATCTTAGAAACACTCTTGACTCCACTTTCTCTATCATCTACCACTCTGTTTCTCTGCTTCTCTTTACAGCAAAATCCTCCCCAAAGATTTGCTATACTGGCTTCCTTCAATTCTTCTCTAGTCACTCTTATATGCATTTTAATCAGATACTCACTTTCCCACCATCACTATTTTGAAATACCTGTTTCAAGGTGCCTGCGATGACCACATTTCTTTTTTTTTTTAATTTTTCAATATGGTTCATTAATTGTGATAAATGTGCCACACTAATGTAACATGTTAATAATAATGGAGGCTGAGCAGGGGGTATATGGGAATGCTCTGCACTATCTTTGCACATTTTATGTAAACCTAAAACTATTTTTTTTTTAGTTTTTTTTTCTTTTCAGCGTAACAGAATCCATACATAGTTTTACACCATACCCAGTGCTCCATGCAATGCGTGCCCTCCATAATACCCACCACCAGGCTCCCCCAACATCCCACCCCCCGCCCCTTCAAAACCCTCAGGTTATTTTTCAGAGTCCATAATCTCTCATGGTTCATCTCCCCACCAATTTCCCTCAACTCCCTTCTCCTCTCCATCTCTCCATGTCCTCCGTGTTATTTGTTATGCTCTGCAAATAAGTGAAACCATAAGTCTCAGTTTACATCTTGCTGTGGCCAATGAGCTACTCAGCTGATTATTTTGTCTTCCTTGACATTCTCATTGTTTGGTCCAAACATACCACTCTTAGTTTTCTTCTTACCTTACTGGCCTCTCTTCATTCTCCTTTGGAGTTTCTCCTTTCCCTTCTGAAATCATAATATTGGGATAGTCCAGGATTCAGTATTTGGCTACCATTTCTGCTCTTCATTGGTGATGTCATCAGTCTCATAACTTTACATGCCATCAATATGTCAACTTATCCAAATTAATATCTTCAGCTGAGAACTCCATCCTGAACTTCAGAATCTAATATCATTTCTAGCTTCTCATTTGATATTTCCATCTGCATGTCTAAGAGAGATCTCAAATTTAAACGTCCAGAACTGGATTTCTGATATTCTACAAAAATATACACCCTTCCCAATCTTCCCCATCTCAGTTGATGATCATTCCATCTTACTGGTTGTTCAGCAAAAATTATTAGATTCACCTTTGACTTTTGTTCTTCTCACCCAATTCAACTTGGGTTGAATATATACACAAACCCATTCCTTCTCATCACTTCCAGTGCTGTCACCTTAGACTTATTGCCATTATCTTTGTGAAATTTTATTGCAATAATTTCCAAACTAGGGTTTTGTTTTATTTTGTTTCCACAGTTGCCTTCCCATGGCACCATAGCAACCAGATGGGTGTTTTTGAAATGTTAAGTGAGATCATAGCCCTTCTTTACTCAACACCCTACAGTGTTTTCCCATTGGAAAATAAAAGCTACAGTCCTTAAAACTGACTATAAGATCCTATATCCTTGGCCTCATTATTTCTCTCACTTCATCTTCTACCAGTTTCAACTTTCACTTACTTCACTTCCATTACACTGGCCTCCACGCAGTTCCTCAAATATGTCAGACATGTGAGAACCTAAGGGCTTTTGCTCTTGCTGTTCTCTCTTCCCCTGATACTCTTTCCCAGTTATGCATGTAGCTAAGACTTCCAACTCATTCAGTTTTTGCTTGAATAGCTCTTTATCAGGGTTGCCTACTCTGAACACTATTAAAATTATAGCACTCCGCATTAAGCATTCTTGTTTTCCCTTATCCCGCTATATTTTTACCATATCAATTCTTACTTAATTTGCTTATTTATTTATTTAAATTTATTATATCATCCTACTTGAATGGTTCTATAAGGCCAGGAACTTTTATCTTTCTCATTCACTGTTGACTTGCATCACTTACAAATAGGTCTGGCACACAGTGGGCTCAATAACTATTTTATAAGGGACTGAGTGACAGTAAAATTAAGTTTATGGCTAATCTTAAAGAGGTCAATATTATACTAAAGAAAAAAATCAGAAGAATACCAACAATATGATTTAATTTATATAAAGATCATAAACAAAAATTTTAAAATATAGTGCCTTTTTTCAAAAAGAATGACCTTTATCTGGAAGTTACTGGGCAGGGTGGTATAATTGGGGACCTCAGCTTACTGTTTCTAAAGTCTGGTCACGAGGATATAGGTAGTCATTTTATTATTGTTCTTTAAGCTATGCATAAACATTTATATTTTTATTTATATATAAATATAATTCTATATTATTTTTATATTTTTATAAATAACTATAAAACATCCTATTATAAAAATTTATTTTTAGGGGTGCCTGGGTGGCTCAGTGGGTTAAAGCCTCTGCCTTCAGGTCGGGTCATGATCCCAGGGTCTTGGGATGGAGCCCCGCATCAGACTCTCTGTTCAGCAGGGAGCCTGCTTCCCTTCCTCTCTCTCTGCCTGCCTCTCTGCCTACTGTGATCTCTGTCTGTCAAATAAATAAATAAATAAAATCTTTTTAAATTTTTTTAAAAAATAAAAATATAAAAATTTCTTTTTATACACTTGAGTTTTGGGGGGTAAATTTACACTTAACTATTGTTTTTTTAAATATAAATAACTGGTACTATTATAAACTCATATGATCCCCAAAGCCTCCTATTTCCACTCTACAGGTAAAGAAGCTGGGACTCAAAAGAGAAATGACTTCTCAAGCTTTAAGACTAATCTTTGGGAGAGCCAGGAGTAGGACTTGGGTCTTCTGATTTCAGAGGTTTGGACCAAAAAGGACAGTGATACTAACACTGAGTTCACAAAGAATAAAAAAAAAATCCTTTAGTAACTTTGAGAATGTTCAGAAAATTTTGATATTAATTTATGTCATTAGTTAATCATGTTGATTCTGTTCCTTTTGCATAATATATTGGCCCTCACATTCTGTTGACCTAAAGTTAAATTCAGGCTTTTGGCCTTGGCATTTAAGAGACTCCATGCTTTGACTACAACCTTCCCCACCTCATCTTCTACATTTTATTCCAGTATGCTGGAGAACTTTCCAAGCCTGATATGTCATTTCATATTACATTTCCTTTATTATGATTATATCTTTATCTTAAGGCACCATCCTGTCTTCTCTGCTTATTGGACACTTGCCTGTCCCTCAAAAGCAGCTTAAATATCCCCCACCTGCCACATAAGCCATCTCCAAAAGCCATTGTACAGTATTAGGACTTTTATTAGAGCGAACCTGTCTTGTACCATACCTCTTCCCTATATGCTAAATTAGAAGTTATTTGAAAAAATAGAGTCTACCCTATGTGTATTTTTATCCACCACCAAACAACACACAATATTATAGCATATCCTTTCAATAACCTTTTAACTGAATCTAGTAATTTACTCAAACAAATAGCAAATAAATGTTTAATGGGTCCCCTAGACATAAAATTTTCTTTACCAGTTTCCCTTAAATTCTTCAAGTTAAATTTAAAAGGATAGCTTTCTGATATAGTTTTTCCTATTTAAGTTATAATTGTGTAAATAACGTAGCATTTGATTCTATCATGATCATTATTATTACCATTATTGACAATGGTGGTGTTGAAACAAGGTGTTTTCTATTGTTAGGAGAAATTGGTATCTTATCTACTTGTTGCTGTAGATTACGCACAAATGACAGTATCAGGACCAACCAGTACTCCTAATTTTATTCTTCATTTGTTATACAGTATTCCAGGTGTACTGCTGCTTCTGAAACAGCCAAGAGGTTGGGAATTAAATCTGGTAATCTCATTCTTTGCATGTACAGGCACGTTTGGTAACACAGCAAGAATCAACGTAAATGAATCTATTGATCTTTTTCAAAATTTGAGTACAAGCCAATTTAGAATCTGATTTATTAGATGTCAAGTGTAGCAGTTGTAGGAAGATCAGTGACATAATTAAGAACACTGTTGACTGTTAGGAGGAAAATGAGAGAGTATTTTTTTTCTTGATACAGAGTAAGAAATGCTAGTTGAATACCAATAATTTGGTCATCCATGAAAGTACAAGTCACATTAATATTTAAGTCTATTAATGGTCTTTAAACTCTGCCTGTTTGGCACTGAGACTCTCTGACAGGTTA
Organism: Mellivora capensis; assembly: GCA_004024625.1. Classification (NCBI taxonomy): domain Eukaryota; kingdom Metazoa; phylum Chordata; class Mammalia; order Carnivora; family Mustelidae; genus Mellivora; species Mellivora capensis. Next base: position 9,876 of record PISX010034961.1, read on the forward strand.
CATAATAAAGTAGTCCCAAAGAACGCTTCCTTAAAAACTTTTTACACTCTCTTCCATAATACAACATCCTGATTTTTCACTATCTTTCTAAATAAAATCTCATGTTAAACATTTCCTATGGGAGAACACACAATTACAGGAAACCATCCCACTAAATTGATACTTATAAAACCACCTCATCAAGAAAAAAAACTACTTGTTTATACAACCAAATTAAAGGCAAATGACATAGCCTTCCTTTTGTGTTTATACCAACCCAGCAGTCAACTTAGCCTCCAGAAATAAATGTTAGTCTTCAATTATTTTCATCTAAACCATTCAGTACTTTAGCTTATTCCAGTGCATTCTAAGCTATCATACATTTCAATATATCTCCATAAGAACAGCTTTCACCTATTATTTGAATATTTCTGCTTTTATTTACCAGTCAGTCTCTATTATTTCCAAGTGCATTACCTTTGCTAGGTATATCACACTCACAATTGTCAACCTAACATTAACAACACAAACCCCTTAAATCTTATGCATCCTTCAATTTCCTACTTTTCCTTGTCAGCCAAGCCTCTGGAAAGAACAATTCACGCTTACTGCCTTGTCTGTTTCCTTGCTTCTCTTGAATTCACTTCTTACATCTCCCTTAATTGCTGAAATGATGGTGGTCACTTCTTATTTGGACTACTCAAAGAACACTTTGCACTCTCTGCTACATTAGGCACCACTGACCTCTTGCTCCATTCTTAAAGTTTCCACTTTAAGCCAATCACTTGCTTGGCTTCTGTATTCCAACTCTTGCACTCTTATTCCAGGTCAGTTCTTCCTGCTTTCTTTCACAGACTCTTCCTCAGATGTTCACCAATAGGATATAAAGAACTGGTTTACAATACTTCCAGGAACTCCTAAAAGGATTGAAGTGTACTAATCTTCATTACTTTGCCACCAGCTAGATGTGATATCTGGAGATCAACAAGCCATCTTTGTCCCCAAGGTTGGTCCACGTGTTGAGGGGAGAGAATTAACAAAATAGAAGAGGACGTTAATAATAATGTAGCTTCACCCTACAACCCAACAATTGCATCATTAGGTATTTACCCTGTGGGAGGCTGCGTAAAGGTTGGAGATTGGAGCCAAACCAGGCCCTGACTTGTGCCTCCTTGAAAACTAAAAGGTTAATATGACCTAATAGTTGGAAAAGTTGAGTAGCACTGAGAAAGGGTCTGAGCTATGTGCCTTCTGTTCACCTGCGTGACCTCTCACATTGGTTAATTGGGAACAAAACAACGTGGGCCTTAGCCAAGGTCTTGTTGTGTCTGAACGAGTCACAGCTGCTGCCCTTTCTCACCTCGTGTAGCAACACTGATTGTAACAGCCATTTGGCACCAGGATGTCTGTACGAAGATGCTTAAGGAATTTATAGTGGGAACCTGTGATAATTGTTAGGCTTGTTATGGATAATTGTTTCCAGCCTTGCTACAACTATATTAGCACAGGTAGCTGAATAAACGGACACCATTTGGACAACCTCCTCTGTGTCCCTTCTGCCCTCATCTCTTTGCATCTCTTTCTTTTAACCATCCTCTTACCCTCCCAACCCTGGTCGTGTTGTCACACCAGTCGCGACATTACCCCAAGATATAGATGTAAAGAAAGAACACATGCACCCCAATGTTCATGGCAGCAATGTCCACAATAGCCAAACTATGGAAGGATCTTCAATGTCCTTCAACAGATGAATGGATAAAGAAGATGTGGTTCATATATACAATGGAATATTACTCAACCATCAGACATGGATGGGACTGGAAGGGATTATACTAAGTGAAATAAGTCAAGCAGAGAAAGACCATTATCATATGGTTTCACTCATGTGGAAGATAGCGTGGAGGACCACAGGGGAAGGGAGGAAAAACTGAATGCGAAGAAACCAGAGAGGGAGACAAACCAGAGAGATTCTGGACTCCAGGAAACAAACTAGGGGTTGCAGAAGGGAGAGGGTGGGGAATGGGATAACCAGGTGATGGGTATTAAGGAGAGCATGTGTTGTGATGACACTGGGTGTTATACACAACTAATGAATTGTTGAACACTACATCAAAAACTAGTGATGCACTATATATTGGCTAACTGAACATAATAAAAAATAAATAATAATGTAGCTTCTTGCCAGTCCTTGTAGCAATCACATTATTTTATGATATTTTGACACCTTAAGGGGCACTTGCTGGCTGAGAAGACTGCACATCCCAAGGCACGTTATCCTAGAGATAACAAATAACTAGCTGATATGCATTTCAATGAAGAGTTCACATCCCCAACTACACACCAAGACAATTGTTCCCCCTGCCCTAAATCAACCCAGGGCCAGGTACGAGATAAGTAGGGATATCTTTGTCCCAAAGCCCACCAGAATTATTCAACTTAGCTGATCCTAAATTGTTAACCTAGCCTTACTTTGCCTTCCCCACAGAAACCCCCCAAAATGCTGTGACCTATGCTTTCCTCTCACTCCTGGTTCTGCCTCGTGACCAAATTTGGTGCTTCTGTGTGGCCCTGTGCAGTATGTCATGCCTCTCACTTTTTTTTTTTATAAACATATAATGTATTTTTATCCCCATGGGTACATGTCTGTGAAGTGCCAGGTTTACACACTTCACAGCACTAACCATAGCACATACCCTCCCCGATGTCCATTGCCCCACCCCCCTTTCCCGACCCCCCTCCCCCCAGCAAAGCTCAGTTTGTTTTGTGAGATTGAGAGTCACTTATGGTTTGTCTCCCTCCCAATCCCATCTTGTTTCTTTTCTTCTTTTCCTACTTCCCTAACCCCCCATGTTGCATCTCCACTTGCTCATATCAGGGAGATCATATGATAGTTGTCTTTCTCCGATTGACTTATTTCACTAAGCATGATACCCTCTAGTTCCCTCCACATCATTGCAAATGGCAAGATTTCATTTCTTTTGATGGCTGCATAGTATTCCATTGTGTATATATACCATTCTTCTTTATCCATTCATCTGTTGATGGACATCTAGGTTCTTTCCATAGTTTGGCTATTGTAAACATTGCTGCTATAAACATTCGGGTGTACGTGCCCCTTCGGATCACTACATTTGTATCCTTAGGGTAAATACCCAGTAGTGCAATTCCTGGGTCATAAGGTAGTTCTATTTTCAACTTTTTGAGAAATCTCCATCCTGTTTTCCAGAGCGGTTGCACCAGCTTGCATTCCCACCAACAGTGTAGGAGTGTTTCCCTTTCTCCACATCCTCACCAGCATCTGTTGTTTCCTGACTTGTTCATTTTAGCCATTTCTGACTGGTGTGAGGTCATACCTCATTGTGGTTTTGATTTGTATTTCCCTGATGCCGAGTGATGTGGAGCACTTTTTCATGTGTCTGTTGGCCATCTGGATGTCTTCTTTGCAGAAATGTCTGTTCATGTCCTCTGCCCATTTCTTGATTGGGTTATTTGTTCTTTGGGTGTTGAGTTTGATAAGTTCTTTATAGATTTTGGACACTAGCCCTTTA
>PISX010034962.1:0-13405 GCA_004024625.1 Mellivora capensis
AGAGTGAGCAAGCAAGCAGGGTACAGAAGGGGAGAGGGAGAGAGAGAATCTTAAGCAGGCTCCATGCCCAAGGTGGGGCTGGATCTCATAACTCTGAGATCATGACCTGAGCCCAAATCGAGAGTCAGACACTTAACCAACTGAGCCACCCAGGTGCCCCTGGACCTTAAAGTTTTTCTGTGGACAATTTAGTCAGATAAGATGTGTGGTCAAAATTTTACAAAGTAGACTGTGGCATAGGAAAGTCAAAAGGAATAAGGAGATAAGGAGACTGCTAAAGGCACTGACAGAGATAAAATCTCATAAAGAAACAAAAACCCTAAATTTAATTTTGACATGTTGCATTTCTTTAGAACTCTAAGTAGTATTGCATCAATATCATTAACCTGCAGCATGATGTAGTAAAAAGTAATTTGATACTGGATTAAGAAAAACAGTTTATATCCAAGGTCTTCCATGAATTAATAAACTATTCCTTTTTTGTGAGTATTATTTTCATGGTCTCTACCCTGTAAATAATACACATTTGAAGGTGGTTGGAACAATTCATGACTTACTATACACAAAGAACCTGTCTCTGTTCTAATTTCATAGAAAGAGCACAATAAAATATTTGATAGTGACCATGGTGATGAAGATGGTGATGATAAAAGATCATGATAATAAAAACAGTAATGACAGCAATCAGAAAACAGGTGACATAATTTTAAACATTTTAAATATCATTTAAAATGATAAAAGACTTATCTAAGTTCATGTGATTAGTTACTTTTTTAGGATTAAATGGAATCCCGTTCTAATTTTATATATCATTACACTTACCATATTATTAAAATGACCCTTTGTTTCTGATTCAGTTTATTGATTATATTTGAAAATAAAGGCTTCAGTTGGCTTAAATCAACCAGCGTTCATAACCTGATGCTAACAGACTTTTTAAAAATCCAGTGTTATTCTGTCTAAAGGGATAGTATATGTAGGTAAGTGTGTAGGACAGCTAATTAAGGCTTTGTAGGGGAAAAATTACATCCTTGGATGTGGTACAGATAGCACCATCATAATTTCCTTTTTAATTAGATAGTGAGATTATGTTAAAAATGTTAGATTTAGGAAGCAGAATTCATATTGTTATACTCAAAATTATCAGATAACTTATTCATATTTATTCAAGTATTTTATTTTTGACATATGCCTGCTGACATACCTGAGATTAAGACTTACTATAATAGATATGTACAGGTTATAGGATATTCTATAGAACAGAAATAACCATTTTTAAATTTACCATATGCATTTTTCTTTCTCTTTTCTAAAGATCAGAATATAGCAGCACAGTCCTGGATAAGGATCTATGAATGGAGTTCTGTCTTCAACCACATAGTTAAATTTCGCTGGCGCTTTGATATCCCTGAAGACATAATTAACACACACAAACACTGAAATGTGGTTCCTGATTTACTAACAGTTTTCTACAAATTCAAAAGGCTCTATATCAATATCCATAACAATCATGACAGCTACCAACAAAAGCTGCTAAACCCCTCAATGATCAGTTGGTACAACTTGTTCAAATGCTCACAGGCGACCATCACATTTACCTCAAAAGCTCATATGGTTACTGCTATAGAGAACAAGCTCTCATTAACCTAAAAATAGACAGAAATCCATTCTAGTTAAAAGCAATATACTCCCATGTATTTCCCCAGGCAGCCAATTTGGCATCAGGAAATATCCATCACAATATAAAACTTTTGTTCTTTTTTATCTTTTCTTTTCTTTTCTTCCTCTTCTTCTTTTTTTTTTTTTTTTCCCCTCTCACAGTCAAATGGAAGAAAGAGTTAGGGTCACTGTTCAGACAACTCATGGGAAAAGTCTTAATTGTTCAAAGCTTTGGTTTAGTGGTTAACTGATTCCAAATAAACCAGGTATTACTTCACAAGGAAATTATTTTAAATTTTCTTCACTTTTTTTTAAAATTCAGACTGGAAAACTCAATAATTTAACTTATACAGTATATTTCTGTTAATCATCTATAGTTTTATTGTGATTTAGTTTAACTAATATTTTACATTAAAGTTTCATTTACCTATAAGCTCTGATGCTTTTCTTACCTTGGAGTTTACCAATTGCATGAGAAAGGTAATTTTATACAAATTGCAGGTATTAGTTTTATTTCTTTTCTTTATTTTTTTTAAGATTTATTTATTTTAGAGGGGATGCAGGGCAGAGAGAGAGGGAAAGGATCCCAAGCAGAATAATGCAGCCTGATGCAAGGCTCCATCCCAGGACCCTGAAATCATGATCTGAGCCAGAATCAAGAGTGAGAGCCTTAACCAACCGAGCCACCCAGGTGCCCCAATTTTATTTCCATAAAGAATTAGGTAAGTGTTACTTTTGGAGGAATGGGGACTACCGGTGAGAAAAAAAAAAAAAAAATCCCTTACTCCAATTTTTTGAGAAAAAAACAAAAGGTGAATTTCTGTTGTGGACATGGTCTATCAGAATGTTCTGAGAAAGTACTCCTCGGATAATAACACGCAAACATTTTCTGCCTCTTCTATTAGCTCTGTCTCTAACCTGTTTGGAGAGATATGCATCTCCTGCTTGCAGAAAAAGATACTGGCCCATGCATTAGCATGACACTCTAAACCTTCAGAAGCTTAATTAGAGGCTTAATATTAAACTGAAGTATTTCAATAAGTTTCCTTATCATCTTCATACATACCTTCTTAAAGTATTTCTCTGATAAATTATTTATTTTAATTTTAGTATTGGTTGGATATGGCACTATGGTACAAAAAGTCCTGCCCTTAACCAGTACTTTAAAAGTTGGTAGTGCATCAGAGACCATGTAAACAAAACCCCAATTTTAAAATGAGAAAACACAGCTTCTAAAAGATTAAGTAAGGTGTGGTGACTATAGTACAAAAATCAGTAAATATAATATTTGCCTATTCTTTTCAAGCATTTAATTTTCCAAAAGCAGAAAAGAAAATGTACATTTTAAAAGAAATTTGAAAATAAAACAACAATCTTTCCTTTTTTACTAGAAATAGTGCATTGGTGATTCTAGAGAAATGAGGAAGTAATTTATGCATTTTTATACATTTTTAAACATAGAAAATTATTAAGATGTAATAAAATAATTCCCAAAGTTAAGGTAAATGTTATAAAGGTATCAAGACCATAATGTGCTTTGCTCATTTTAAAACACCCAGTAATTCACACTATGATATATAAAATGGTTTCCCATTTAAGTTCATTTTAAGAAAAATAAGAATATATGTAAATATTTAAGAAGTTCATTTTATATGAATTCAGGACTGTTATGGAATGATTGATTGCCTCCCCCAAATTCATGTGTTGAAGCCCTAGTTCGCAGTGAGTGGGGCTGGCATTTGTTATATATAGGGAAGTAATTAAAGTTAAATGAAGGAGGGCCCTTATCCATTAGGACCAGTGTCTTTATAAGAAGAGACACCAGAATGCCCCCAACCCTCTCTGTTTCCCTCTCTTTTAATGCTTTTGATTTACATAGGAAAGGTCATGTGAGGACACAGGAAGAAAGAAGCCATCTAAAAGCCAGCAAGAGAACTCTCATTAGAAACTGAATTGGCTAGAAATTTGGTCATAGATGTCTATTCTCCATAACTGTGACAAGATAAATTTCTGTTGTATAAACCTTGGTCTGTGGTATTTTGATAACCAGTTCAAATAGACTAATACAAGAACTTTTTAGGTTTGTAAAAATCCAAGGCCATATGTATTATTTCAATATAAAAAGTTATGTAAGAAATACACATCTTAAGATGATTAATATATATTTTACAAGTTTGCAAAAACAAAGAAGTTCATAGAGTGAAAACAATTAAGTAAGTCTGTGGTTAAAATGGCAGAACACATCAATTCAAATATTAAAAATTAAATTAAGACTAACTGGATAAGAAAACCCAGGATCTTCAGAGTCCTTACCACAGATTTAACTATTTAGTAAGAATCACAATATGTAATAAATTCTAGGAAAATAAATCTGTTTGAAATAAGAAATTCTAAAAATATGAAAAAAAGAGAACTAAATGGTAGACAAGTTTTTTGTTTTGTTTTGCCTATGCATAATATAGACATGTTCCAGTTACCTTAAGTTAGATATGGTAAAATTGTTGATTTCTAGCCAGAGAAGTGTGGCTAGAAAGAATGAACTCCATTTCAAGACTGTCCCAGAAACATTCTCAAACACATTTCTCCATTTGTTTTTTCACTTCTTTCTGACTTAATGGATTACTCTTCCCTGAGTAATATTTGGAGATATGTGTTGAATATTGTAAACCCCAAATGGCAGCAATCTGGGTTCCCATGTCATCACTTAAAGGAGAACCATCCAACAAGGAATACCCACACCAGACTCTTGCCTGCACAATACATAAACCTTCTTTTTGAAATCTATTGAGATTAGAAAGTTTAGCATTTAGCATTATCTCTATTATTTCATATTGTAATAAAATCATGTTTCTTTTTAGATAATCCATACCTGGGATTGAGAACACCTCAAGTATTTTCTCCACAAGCTATGCAGCATCAGATAAAAGAAATGACAAATAGTTGTTGATACTATTTGATAGTTACTGATTTATTTTTTAAGATTTATTTATTTATTTATTTGACAGACAGAGATCACAAGTAGGCAGAGAGGCAGGCAGAGAGAGAGAGGAGGAAGCAGGCTCCCTGCTGAGCAGAGAGCTCGATGCAGGGCCTGATCTCAGGTCCTGGGATCATGATGTGAGCTGAAGGCAGAGGCTTAACCCACTGAGCCACCCAGGTGCCCCGGTTACTGATTTTTTTAATCAAAATGGATTTCTATAAAACAGTATTGAATTTGCTACGATAGGAAATTAGTCTGTATTTTTATATAAATGGAACAAGGGAATGTTTTATTTAATTTGTATTTTTACTACTATTAGACAATATTTCTAAGAAGCTATTGACAACTCTTCTCTTACTGCAAGTTAAATTAAAATTTTTGGTACACATTACAGGTTTCTTATTTAAACTGAGTTTAAAGACCAAAAACTGAATCTATGTAATTTTTAATCTTTCCCTATTCAGGGAGACTGCATCAAAGACCAGACTTTGCCTATATGCCTTTCATTTGCTCTCCATGTTAATACTTTCAGTTTGTTTGCTCCTTAAAATGTATAAACCATTCTTTTCCCGGTTGTGAAATGCCAGCTGGTACTGTCAGCTACCATTGTTTCCCAGCTGTCTGCCCTGACATCCCATTGCTTCAGGCTGGCTGACACAGTGTCCTTGAAGCATTTTATCTGACCTCCTATTCTGTTTCCTCAATTAGTTTATCGAAGGTACTTAGGATATTTGGTTGTTGAAAACATCCCACTTTTTCACTGTATAGGAATTAATACACAACTTACATGAATTTGACTCCTAAAAAGACTTAGGTTACATATTAGTCCTGTAATCACCAAAGTTTTTGGTTACTTACCCCATCAATAAATTCATTTTCTAGCATGAATCCAAATATATGTTTATTTATATAATTCTGTAATATATACATACATGTAGCCAAACATACACATTGGACAAATGCCTAAAAACTAAATGAAGAGAATATTATAAATAGTAAATGTAATTTCTTATTTTATAATTCAAGGTTCCTGTCTTTGCTTCTATTAGAAAATATTTGTAGTTGGAATAATAATTCCAATTTGCTTATATTAGAAAATATTTATAGTTGGAATAATAATTATAGTAAGAAAAATAATGTCTATTGAATTGGTTTAAATACATGGTTTCAATAGATGTCATGGTTGAGAACAATATAAAGGCCATATGAAAGAAATGCCCTGTTTGCTATAAATGTCATAATAGACATTTACAATTATAGTTCAATAATATCTACCAATAATGGAAAAGTTATGACATAATTTAGTAGCAAATTTCCATCCACTTAAAAATCAATCAGTTATTGTTGAAAAATAGAAGATATAGCATGTTTATATTTTTAACAAATAGTTCAATTTTATAGACCAAAAAAATTATTAATCAGTATGTTAAGGAAAAAAAGAGGTAGAAATTTCTGTCTCCAATTGTATTTTTATTTTATTTTTTCAGTGTTCTAAGATTCATTGTTTATGCACCACACCCAGTGCTCCATGCAATACATGTCCTCCTTAATACCCACCACCAGGCTCACCTATCCCCCTTCTCCTCTCCCCTCCAAAACCCTGTTTGTTTCTCAGAGTCCACAGTCTCTCATACTTTGTCTCCCCCTCCAATTTACCCCAATTCACTCTTCCTTTCCTACTCCTAATATCCTCCATGTTATTCCTTATGCTCTGCAAGTAAGTGAAACAATAAGATAATTGACTCTCTCTGCTTGACTTATTTCACTCAGCATAATCTCCTCCAGTCCTGTCCATGTTGATACAAAAGTTGGGTATTTGTAGATAGTAAACAAAAAGTGTTGGAGTCGATGTGGAGAAAGGGGAACCCTCTTACACTGTTGGTGGGAATGCAAGTTGGTGCAGCCACATTGGAAAACAGTGTGAAGATTCCTCAAGAAATTAAAAATAGAGTTACCTTTTGACCCTGCAATTGCACTACCGGGTATTTACCCCAAAGATACAGATGTAGTGAAAAGAAGGGCCATCTGTACCCCAATGTTCATAGCAACAATGGTCACAATTGCCAAACTGTGGAAAGAGCCAAGATGCCCTTCAACAGAAGAATGGACAAAGAAGATGTGGTCCATTTATACAATGGAATATTACACCTCCATTAGAAAGGATGAATACCCAATGGCATTTTTTATATATGCAAAAATTAGTGTTTCTACAAAATCATGTAACAATAGAGACATGGCCCAAATACATCTTTTTTGTTTAAAGATTTTATTTATTTATTTGAGAGAGAGAGGAGGAGGAGCAGAGAGAGAGGGACAAGCAGGCTCCACACCGAACACTCTAGAGCCTGATATGGGACTCGATTCCATGAACCTGAGATCATGACCTGAGCCAAAACCAAGAGTTGGAGGCCGAAATGACCGAGTCACCCAGGTGCCCACAAGTATTTCTTCTTCTTCTTTTTTTTAAAGGTAAGAAACTTTTTATTTTTTTTTTTAAAAAGACTTTATCCATTTATTTGTCAGAGAGAGAGAAAGAGAGAGTACAAGCATAAGTAAGGGGAGAGGCAGACAGAGGGAGAAACAGGCTCCCTGCTGAGCAAGAAGCCCAACTTAAGACTCCATCCCAGGACCCTGGGGTCATGACCCTAGCAGAAGGCAGACACTTAACCAACTGAGCCACTCAGGCATCCCAAGTACTTCTCTTTAACAGCATTTTTTTTAGCCAGAGTTTCCTTTGAACAATTATGACTTTTACATTTATTATCAAAATGTTCATTTTACCTTGAAAGAAATATTGAGGGTGATTTTTTTAAGGTTAATAACTGTGAACTCAAATATTCCTCAAAGAATAAATTAAATCAATGCAATGATTTTTTTATTGTGCCAAATTGTGTCTTCTCTTGTCTTTTTTTTCATTCATTCACCCACCAACTCATTAAACCCATGTTTCAAACTCTATTTGACCCAATGCTTTCTGCTATGTCTTTTATCAAAGTATATATTAGCATACTCAGATAGTAATAATTCTTGTAAGGAACCATCTTATGAAAAGTCTTTTTTAGGTGACCTTGAGTCATATTTGAATTAAATTAAGTACATTTACTTTTCCAAAATGGGGTGTAAATATAAAATGTTGTTATTAAATCAATATTGTATTAATTGAAAATATATAAAATTGTTCCATGTATATGGAACACATACACATGTATGTATAAAACTATAAATACTATAAGAATCATTCAGCTATTTTCTTCCAGATTTTACTGGACAAAAGCAGATAACCTTGCCTAAGGAATTTTTAAGAGGAAATAGAGTGATTCTAAACTTATTCTTACCTCCTTATGTCTCCCTGATAATCTCCATATTCTTCCAAGTTTCAGGCAGGCTGCAATAGAATGGACTCATTGGATTGCTTTTTGAATCTGTGATTTCATATCTATCGAAGAAATTTTTTAGTCTATGCAACTCTTATTCTCAATTTATGAAAATAGAAATCTACCTAAATCTGAAGCATAATTATTATCATCATTCCTTTATTGTTTTGGCACATATGTTGGACATAAGTTTATTGTATCCATAATGATTTCTACTCTTTGGTGCTTTGCCCATATAACTCAGGGATTCCATCTTTCTGCCTGTGACCTGTGCTATTCTGCTGTGGAGAAGGGGTTTTGCGTGCCTCTTTGCCATTCTGTTAGAGACAGAAGTATCCTACTGTTTAGCAGTCACTGAACTTCGTTTATGCTCTCTTTTGTGTTAGCAAATGTCACTCTTTGTCCCATTGGCTTCCAATATTCCAAAAACCAGAGCTTCCCTGACATTCTTAGTTTAGAGCAACCAGTTTTAGGACACATACAGCCATATATTAAATTCCACTGAGGATTACAAGGGAAGGTGGATATTCTCTAAATCTGACATTATTGTTTAACTTATCATTTAGTGAAATTTAGAAAATTAATAATTAAAAACAACTACCAAGACAGTAAATGCTATTTACTATTTTAGGTAGTAAAAATGGCCCAATGCAATAATTATGCATTTATTTTCCTCCATTCTTACTTAGAAAGTAGATCTAAAATATTCCTTTGTCAGAAATCTTCTGTGGTTCTATATAGTGAATGCTAGATGGCTGATGATCATGTATCAATGCAAAGTTTCTTTTGGTTTGTTTTTAGGTACATGCTAATGCTGTTATATGTAAGGTGTGTTAGATTATTTAAAATATTATTCAATTCATGGCAGTTTGTCTTTCCATTAAGTCCTTTCAATCAAGGGATATAAAAATTAATGTATGTGGTTGGCAAAAAAAGACTCTGTGTTTTACAGGTTTCTGTACTCAAATATAGTGAGAAGAATGTCATGTTGTAGGTGGGGACTGAGCTTTCCTCCCAGAGCTCCAGGGGAAGGAGAGCCAAACTGTCTTTCAAAAGGAAGGAATGTTTTTGTTTTGCTATTGTTGTTTCCCCACATTCATAAGGGGTGAAAAAAAATTAGAGTGAAGAGTATAAGAAGTAAAAGAGAAATCAGCATTTTTGTTTGTTTGTTTCAACTAAAGACATTTTTTAAAAAGTTCTAAAAATATTCTTTAAACAAAGTTAGTTTATTTTAGTAAAGGATAATTTCAAATCTCTGAGGGGAAAAAAAGGAAAAAAAAAAAGAAGTAGGAAAGCATTTTACCACTACATTATATACTGATAGTCTGATAACAAAGAAAAATAGATGGATAAATGCCCAGACAAAAGAAAAAAATGAAGCCATGACAGACACCATACATTTCTCTTTAAACTAATATTTATATTTATTTCTTTTATCATTTTCAGAATTTTTGTGTCCTTACTCTATATAACCCATTTAACTCTGCAACTGTTCAAATAGTATGTCAAATACTATTTTCCATACTAAATTGTAGATATCTTTTTTGAAAGGTACTGTTTCTCATGACTGAAGTGCCAAAAGTCCTGTATATGGTATCAAAATGTGTTTGTCTATTTCATTTCTCTTTCCAGTCCTCAGATCCTTAAAGTTGAGTTAAAAATCCTCCTTGGGATATAGCACATTAACACTATCATTTCCTTTCCTTCTCTTTCTTTCTTCTTTCTTTCTTTCTCACTTCAGCGGCAGTCCACTTTCATTCCTGTCCTTGTCCATTAGGGACTTCCCTTCCTCACCTATAAGATGCATTAATGGGGCTTAGTAGATGAATCATATAGCTGATGGGAGAAAGAGTAGAATAAATAGAGGGGATGGCAGTTTTTCTATATACTATGGACATTTTTGGAGTGGTTTCAAAACTATAGTATTTACATATTCTTTGCCTAATTTCATGTATTAATTTGGAAATATTTTGGTTGATTTTGTGTGACTTTAATGGCACAAAACTAACTAAATGGTTATATACCTCCATGCCTTTGAGAATTTCAGGTTCAACACAAAAATTTCCTATGACTAAATTTTAAAAATTGGACTATCACTAGCAAAAATTAAGAAAAAAAAACCCACCTATTTTGTTGAGGGCCTTTATCATGAATGGATGTTGTACTTTGTCAAATGGTTTTTTATTCTCTCTCTTATTGATGTGATATATCACATCAATGGATTTGAGAATACTGAACTACACCTGTATCTTAGGAATAAATCCCACTTGATTGTGGTGAATGATTTTTTTGAATGTATTGTTGAATTCAGCTTGCAAGCCTTTTGTTGAGGATTTTTGCATCTATGTTCATTTGAAATATTGGGTTGTAGTTCTTTCTGTAGTTCTTTCTGTTTGTTTGTTTGTTTGTTTGTTTGTTTTGTGGTGACCTTACCTGGTTTTCCTGTCAAGCTGATACTTGCCTCACAGAATGAATCTGGAAATTTTTCTCCCTCTTCTATTTTTTTGTAAAAGTTTGAAAAGAATAGTTATTAACTTCTTGAAATGTTTGGTACAACTAGCCTGTGAAGCCATTTGGTTCTGGACTTTTGTTTTTTGGGAGTTTTTAATTCAATCTCCTTGTTGGTAATTGGTCTTTTGAAATTTTCTATTACACCATACACAAAAAATAAACTCAAAATGGATTAAATACCTAAATGTGAGAACTAAAACCTTTAACAATCTTAGAAGAGAGCACAGGCAGTAATGTCTCTGACATCAGCCAAATGGCACGGAAATAAATGCAAAAATTAAGTATTGAGACTACATCAAAAGAAAAGGCTTCTGCACAGCAAAGGGAACAATCAACAAAACTAAAAGGCAACATGTCAAATGGGAGAAGATATTTGCAAATGGTATATCTGATAAAAGCTTAGTATCCAAAATATATGAAGATCCGATGCAAGTCAACAGCCAAAAAACAAATAATCCTATTTAAAAATGGGTAGAAGACATGAACAGATATATCTCCAAAGACATACAGATGGCCAACAGACATATGAAAAGAATCTCACATCATTCATCATCAGGGAAATGCAAATCAAAACCACAATGAGATAATACCTCACACCTGTCAGAAGGGCTAAAATCATCAACACAACAAAAAAAAGGTGTTGGCAAGGATGTGAAGGAAAAGGAACTCTCATGCATTGTTGGTGGGAAGGGAAACTAGTGCAGCCACTGTGGGACACAGTATGAAGTTTCCTCAAGAAGTTAAGGGACGCCTGGGTGGCTCAGTTGGTTGGGCGGCTGCCTTCGGCTCAGGTCATGATCTCAGCGTCCTGGGATCGAGTCCCACATCAGGCTCCTTGCTCAGCAGGGAGCCTGCTTCTCCCTCTGCCTCTGTCTCTGCCTGCCACTCTTTCTGCCTGTGCTCGCTCGCTCTCTCTCCCTCTCTCCCTCTCTCTCGGACAAATAAATAAATTTAAAAAAAAGAAGTTAAAAATAGAACTACCTTACAGTCCAGTAATCACACTATAGGGTATCTACCACCAAAATACAAAAACACTAACTCAAAGGGATACATGTGCCCCAATGTTTATAGCAGCTTTATCTACAATAGCTAAATTACAGAAGTAGCCCAAGTGTCCATCAATAGATAGATGAATATATAAAGAAAACACACACACACAGGAATATTATTCAGCCATAAAAAAGAATGAAATTTTGCCATTTGCAATGATATAGATGGAGCTGGAGAGTATAATGCTAAGTGAAATAAGTCAGAGAAAGACAAATACCGTATGATTTCACTCATGTGGAATTCAAGAAACAAAACAATCAAGTACAAGGGAAAAGAAAGAGGGACAGAGGCAAACCAAGAATCAGACTCTTAAGGACAAAATGACAGTTACCAGAGGAGAGGTGTGTGAAGGGATGGGCGAAATCAGTGATGGAGATTAAGGAATGCACTTGTTGAATGAGCACTGGGGAATGTATGGAACTGTTGGATCACCATCACTATTAACACCTGAAACTAATGTAACACTGTGTTTAACTATACTGGAATTAAAATTTTTTTAAAAAGTTTCAGCAAAAAAATAAATAAAACCTCTAAAAAAGTATAAAACTTCATATAAAACTAGAAGAATAAAAATCAGAACTAGAAAGGGAACACATTCAAATAGAGGGTGGAGCTCAGGAAGAGAAGTTTAGAAAATTTTAAAATCCTTGATAGCCAATGTCTATAATTAGTTTTCTAATACTGTACTTTTTAGTGCCTTGGTTTCTATATAATAGGTGTGTTCTGTAATATAATATGCACTGTGTTCTTAGAAGTTTGTTTATTTACTTTACAACAATTTGCTCATCAGTAAGGATCTAGTTGCGGAAGTTACAAATCATTTTAGCTACTTTAGCAAATGAGATTTAGAAGTTTTAAGGAGTAGACTGGGGCTGAGTTTTGATTTTCAATCATACCACACAGTGAGGAAGCCAGGAAAACAGCAGTCTACCCTGAGCATTGATGACTTCAAGAAAAATCCAGGGTATAGAAAGGTACTAAAACTACCACAATATCATCTTGATCTTCATAGAGGTGACACCAGAACATTAAAATAGTCTTCCAGGGGAAAAAAGAAAGGGGCTATGGATGTCAGTAGCACTGGAAAAAGCCAAAGCCGTCTTTTGTCCCCCAAGTCTCCTTAAAGTACAGCTAATTATCACAATTTAATTGTTATCCAGTGCTCCAGGAGCAGAGGAATCTAAGAAATGTTTTAGTTTAGTTTTGTTTTGCTTTTTAGTAAATGTTTTAGTGTTAATAGTTTCATAGTATCTGATCTGATAGAGTCTCTATTACGGTGTCTGATACTGTCCTACAGTATCTGAAGTGTTAAAAGGAGTGTTTATGTATGTGATAGTGTCTGCGTATGTTTGCACATATGGGTATCTGTATAATTTTTGTGAGTGAATAACAGTATAGAAAAAATGTAAAAAAAATACCACAGTTGATGTGTGGTGATGAATATTTACTAAATTTATTGTGGTGATCATTTTGCAATATACACAAATATTGAATCATTATGTTGTAGAACGGAAGCATATTGTTATATGTTGTTATGCTTCCATAAAAATTTGATACCATCATTGGCTTTTATTTATACAAATATACAAAGTCAGAAAGTTATAGTAAAATATGGGAGTACATTGGATATATGTTTGATGGTTATCCTTAATTTAACTGAACTGTGGTGTCTTTTGTATCTTCTGTTTTGCAGACTTCTAAGGTCACTAGTATGGAAAACATTGAGACCAAGTTTTATGGCACTGTGCAATGTTACAGGATTGGATTTCAGGGATGTGTGGTTGTGACTGTCCAGGAAATAGTACTTCTTAGAAATCTATAAAGTACAGGG
>PISX010034963.1:0-13406 GCA_004024625.1 Mellivora capensis
TAAGAGATAGTAAAGGAGCTGCCAGTTATTTTCATGCTCTATCTGTATGTTAGGACAATTGTCCCAACAACATGTAATATAGATCAGAAGATGATACTAGAGGTAGAGACACTAGTTTGGAGGCTATTATCCTTACAGCAACTAAGCACAGTTACTAATTTATGAGAACAGAAATAAAGAAATTGAAAGATATTCAGAGAGGTTAAAAGAAAAATATTGCTGAACCTCATGTCCACTTCTCAGTAAAGTAGTAGTCAAGGTTATCTGGACTGTGAAGAAAGTCAGGGTAGAATCACAGCTAGTGATGGGTCTTTCAAGAGGTTACCTGTATATGTTATTTTAAAATTTTGCCTACTAGTTTAAAAGTTGATTAAAAATTAAAAAGCAATTCTTACTTAGGTGTTAATTTCTGGATAAAAGATAAATCTGCTTAGATAATTATCAGGTATACTTATCATGAGATCAAATTAAACTTTTTTTCTGAAAAGTTTTTAATTTTTTCATACCAAATACTTTCATCTCATTATTGCATTAAAACATCTTTGTGTACTTACTGATTAGCTATATTCTCAAGTTTAAAAGTTCACTTGACTCAGGGTGTCTGGATGGCATGGCTAGCTAAGTGTCTTGACTCTTGGTTTCAGCTTGAGTTGTGATCTCAGGGTCCTGATCGCAAGGTCATGAGTTTGACCCCTGCAGTGGGCTCTGTACTCAGCATAGAGTCTACTTAAGTTTCTTTCTCTCCCCTTCTGCCCCTCTCCTCAGTGTGTGTGCTCCTTCTATCTCTAACTCTCTCAATGTCTCTAAAATAGATCAATAAATCTTAAAATTTCACTTATATTCAATACTTTATCTTATCTCTCCATCTTGGTTTATCTGTGCACAAAATGATTAGTTACCTTGATTATAAGAAAATCAGATCTTAATTATCCACCATGAAAAAGGAAATAACATGGACCATTGACTCTAAAATAATAAAAATAACCATACTATTTTGTATATATTTCCCCCAATATGAATTGTTTCTTGGCAGAACTACTAACAAGTAGACATGTATTAAGTTTCCCCCCCAATTTAATAAAAAACAAGCAACCTAAAATGTAAGATGCCTTTGCAAGCCACATTTCTGATGATTAGTCCAAGGCTAGAAACAAACAGACAATACCTCTGAAATGGTTGGGTTCTAAATATCCAATATTTCTCTATTTATAGTGAGAAATTATACCATTTTTGCTTTCACACTTGAGAACTGCAGGAGAAGAGTAGTGAAAGAATATAAATTGATCTTCACTTAACCTATCCATAGAGCCAGCTTCTTTAATTTGAAATATTCATAGAATATGTGTGCAATAACCATGGCTAGCCCCAATGTATTTCAAGAGATATAGCTACTTATTGAGTGCACAGAATTCTGCCAGTCTACTCTGTTTGAAAGTAGGTCATAATTAAAATGTAATCACTTACTTTCACTGGAATTTCTGCTTAAGCTTAAGAGTCAGAATTAAACAAAATTATATTAAGAAGTACTTCTATAACAGCAGGAGAAATTTGTCTTCCTTTTGAACTGACTTCTAGTTTACTCTTCAGTATCATTTTTTTCCATGGCTGTTTTTCTTATTAACCAAAAATATAGTATAAGACTCACAGAGTTCCATGACTCATTTAGGCATGGATGTTACTTATGCCCATTTTCAGGCACTTTCTATTAAGGTTTTTCCTTGTAAAAATTAAAAATGCTTTAACCTTCCTCCAAAAGAGCATTTCTACTTAAAAAAAAAATGCTTTAACCTAATTTGCATTAGTTTTGAAAGACATTTGGCCATTGACAGTAGAATAATGCATTTACAGTTTGGAGGAATGAATCTGAGGAAAATTGAAAGGATAATTAAAATTTGAATTTTTTTTACCCAATCAGCTCCTAGACATCTAAATAAAATTATATGCAAATGCTTTTAAGTTATATTTTATAATATATAAACAGAAAAAATATAAGATTAACTTTTAATCCAAGTAATAGCTATGTAGTGCAATCTAAATCTTGTGGAAAAAAAACTTTGTGAAGTTCCCTATCTTAATTTCAGGAAATTATTCACTAAGAGAATAGGATTCCTATTTAATTAATTAATTAATTAATTTTTATTCCTTTTTATATTGTAAGAAATTTCTATCTTACTAGGGTTATAATATCTATTAATACAAAGTCTGTAGTCATCAACCAAGATAGATAACAAGTATTAAAGTTTTCCTTCCATCCTAAACAACTTTAAAAACAATATATATGGGGGCACCTGGCTGCCTCAGTTGGTGGAACATGTGAGTCTTAATCTCAGGTTTGTGAGTTCACGGCCCACATTCAGTGTAAAGATTACTTTAAAAAAGAAATCTTTAAAAAAGAAACAAGAAAACCTCAAAATGTATGCATATAACAATGTGTATATAACAATATGTATAAAACAATGGTTTTCAGATAGCACAGCACTGATTCTTGAGAGAAGGATAGCAAACAAGGTGAGCCACAAAAAACAGCAGCTTATTGCTGGTTATGAAGGCAGTGTCTTCACTGGCAGACTGTCAATGGCTGAATGCCAGGCTGAGTGAAATGCAACAGAGCCTAATGGTTTAGCTCAATTTAAAAAGCAAAAACTAAAGAATACTCAGTTCAGAATTAAGCTAGTTTGTTACTCTGTATAAAAGAGCTCTCTTGGGGACTTTTATTTAAATGGTTGTTAGAATTAATGATCAAAGAGCAGTTTGCTGGCCTCTGGGTGCTGAATACTTGAACTTGGATTAACATAAGACTCACAATGACTACTTACTCTAATTCAACTGAGAACATCACAGGAGGAATAAACATTCAATCTACGGAATTGAGTTAAAGGAATAAAATGCCATATTTATAATAAAAATGGGGACTATGTCATCTCATCTCTTGATCTGAAATGGAGTGTGCCCTCTGAAACTACAGAAATGTCAGTGCAAGCCTTCTTACATGTCTGGTGGTTCCTGGAATTAGTGGAATAACTGAAAATCTGTGATCACACAATGATCATAATAGTATTTCAAATAACAGAAGTCTAGAAAGGGGGGCATCTGGGTGGCAAAGTGGGTTAAGTGTCAGACTTGATTTTGGCTCAGGTCGTGATCTCAGGTTGTGAGATTGAGCCCCTCCCTAATTGGGCTCCACATCTGCTTAAGACTCTCTCCCTCTCCCTCTGTCCCTCCCTTTGTGTGCTCTCTCTCAATTAAATAATTAAATATTTTAAAAAGAAAGAAAGCTATAAAGAAAAATTTATAAAAAATTCTAGCTTTCTGCTATTTTAAATATCAGTCAGATGAACTACCCTCTCCAAATTCCCTATTATGATTGTATAATATGGGTAATATCAGCTCTAAAATCCTGTCAGGATCACCATATGATTAGAAAATATGCAAAGCCAGGAATGTTTCCTGCAGATGCTTTACTTAGAGGAGTATTACCTCTCTGTCATATTTGGAATGTATATACAGCAATCTGGTCTTGTAGTGGCATGAGGATGTTTCTCTTTGTGTGGATAAAGAAGTGTGTTTACTGGGGCTCTTAGACTTCATTCGAAGCAAGTAAATTACTAGTATTTATGGGATAAATATAATTCTGAAAAAAATAATTTAAAAATAATTTGGATTGCCAGAAGAAAAAACAGTAAGGAAAATGAAAGAAAAATGTGATCATTAAAAACTCTGTGTCTTTCATAGAGCCCTCTGCCTTCTTTCCCGACTGCCCCTGTTCCTTCTCTTCACCTGTATCTCTTTATCCCTCTCTGCCTCAGATGGACTTTGCTGATCAGTGAGATGATGATCTTTACGCAGGTAGTTTACTCCATTAGTGGACTTATCTGTAAAGAAGAATGAGGGTGCTACTTCCTTGGCTGGTAATGAGTTACCTATTCTGTTTAAGGCATAGTGGTATGTGCCTTGTGGCCCAGTCCCGAGTCCACTTCAGGTCTTAGCCCAATTCTACCTTCAAGAGGCCCTTATAATGCACACATCATGAAAATAGTAAAGCAGACATGATAAAGAGAACCCCAATTATAGAAAAATTGAGAATTACAGAAAAGATTACATCCTTGTGTGAAGACAATAGGATAGAGAGAATAGCTGCACTAATCACTTGGAAAAAGAGACAAACTGACGTTAAGCTATTGAACAAAGGGAAACCAAAGTGTCATATAATTTATCATATCTCAATGTGAGGAAAACGAGCCTTCCAATTTGTATTACCTTTAAAAAGTTACCCAGGACTCCCAGTCATCTACATACCTTCCATGCCAGCTGATATTACTCATTTAAGGGCTTCTTTTCCCAGTGCCCCAGAACTTTGCTTAAGTACTGCCAAGCATGTTTCCAATTTGCAACACCAAGCATGGAGAGGCACAATAGCTCATTCATGGAGTTCTGATAACAGTAAAGTTTTATCCTTTGATGGAGTAAGTATGTCAGGGTCCAGATTACCACATCAAAGAATATAGACAGTGACCAAGGGAGACTGATTATCCATTATCCTCCACAAATATAGAAAAACCTATCTCCATTAATTTTTTTTAATTTATTTATCTGTCAGAGAGAGAGGGAGAGAGAGCGAGGAAGCACAGGCAGACAGAGTGGCAGGCAGAGGCAGAGGGAGAAGCAGGCTCCCTGCGAAGCAAGGAGCCCGATGTGGGACTCGATCCCAGGACGCTGGGATCATGACCCGAGCCGAAGGCAGCCGCTTAACCAAATGAGCCACACAGGTGTCCCTCCATTAATTTTTTATAATAACAGAGTAAATGTAGCTAATATGCATCTAAGTAGTCAAGTAAATGTAACTAATATGCATCTAAGTAGTAAATCAGACAGAATTATTTTGCAAACTGGTTTGGTTAGAAAGATAGTATAGAAAAGAAAAAAAATCTAATTAGTAGACAACAGAAATCTGGCATTTACAAACAGAAACTAAAAAAAAAATTAACATCACTTGATTACTTTGAGATGTAAGTTTTCTGCAGGCCCAGTATAGATCAACAAAACGGAATACCTATTGTTCATGGAGATTTGGTAGACTGTTATAATAGTGTAAATAAATAGTATGAATACTGATTTCTATTATATGAAAAAAAATGTTCTTTGCAGAGGTTAGTCCTCAATACTTAAAATAATTAGAGATATATAAATTAAACAGTGGAAGCTAAATTTATACCCTTCAATGGATGTTTTGTAATACGACTTTGACACTAGATATTGGCAGTAGATGTTTGTGTGTTTTGCATTTGGGAAAAATTATCGTAGAAGACAAAATAATTACCAAAGCATTTAAATTGTCATATAAATATGATACTACTTATGTGATTGACTGAAACTTAGCAGAAATTTATTAGACCTTGCAAGGAACTCTCTTAATTAAAAATTTTGATTATCAGTCTCTAGAGTTAAACTAGTCTTTAAAATTGGATTAGATGAGACTTCATAAGGAAACTACTAAATAATATTTAGATCACTAATAATTTGAAAATGTTAGCAATAATGACACAATTTGTAAAATTAATCTATGACTAAGAAAATATTTGTATATTGTTAACCAACAATCTGATTTAAATCTTCAACAAAATATTAGCAAACTGAATTCAGCAATGTGTTAAAAGGATCATACACCACAATCAAATGGAATCTATTTAAAGTAAAAAAGGATGGCTCAAAATCTGCAAATCAATCAATGTGATACAGCACATTAACAAAATGAAAGATTAAAAAAAGTTAAAAATCATAGGATCATCTCTATATGCAGAAGGATTTGACAAAATTCAACATCCATTTACAATAAAAACTCTCAATTAAGTGAGTATAGAAGGAATGTACTGGGGCACCTGATCTTTCAGTCAGTTGAGCATCCAACTCTTGATTTCAAGTCAGTTCATGATCTCAGGGTTGTGAGATCAGCCCTTCATTGGGCACCACATTGTGTGTAGAGCCTGCTTGGTGTTCTCTCTCTCTCTCTCTCTTTCTCTCTCTCTTTGCCTTTCCCCACCATGCACACTCTTCCAATCTCTCTCTCAAAAAAAAAAAAAAAAGACTGCACCTCAACATAATAAAGGTCATATATGACAAATTCATAGCCAACATCAATTAGATAAGAAAAAGAAATAAAAGGCATCTAAATTGGGAAGGAAGACATAAAACTGTCACTATCTGCATAAGGCATGATACTATCTACTATATACAGAAAACCCTAAAAACCCCACCAAATAATATATAACATACATATATATAGAATTAATAAATGAATTCAGTAAAGTCAAAGGATACAAAATTAACATACAGGAATTGATTGCATTCCTATACACTAATAATGAGCTATCAGAAAAAGAAATTAAGAAAACAATCTCACTTACAAGTGCATCAAAAAGAACAAAATACCTAAAAATAAATTGAACAAAGAAGGTGAAAGACCTGTACTCTGAAAACTATGAGACATTGATAAAAGAAACTGAAGATGACATAAATAAATGCAAAGATTTTCTGTGTTCATGGATTAGAGGAATTACTATTGTTAAACAACCCATACTCCATAGCAATCTGCAAATTTAATAGAATCTCCAGGAAAATACCAATGGCAATTTTCACAGACAGAACAAGTAAACATAACATTTGCATAAAACCACAAAAGACCCTGAATAGGCAAAGTAATCTTGTGATAGAAGAACAAAGCTGGAGGTAACTTACTCCCTGATTTCAAGAAAAGCCAAAGTAATCAAAATAATTACTTTGTACAGACATATAGATTAAGGGAACAAAAACAAAAAGTACGAGAGAGCCCAGAAATAAACCCATGCATACCTGGGCAATTAACCTATTACAAAGGAGGTAAGAAAATACAATGGGGGAAAAGACAGTCTCTTCAATAAATGTGGAGTTACACATAAAAGAATGAAACCAGACCCCTCTTTTATACCATATATAAAATAAATTCAAAATGGAAAGACTTAAATATAAGACCTGAAACCATAAAACTCCCAGCAGAGAACATAGGCAGTAAGGTCTTTGACAACAGTCTTAGCAATATTTCTTTTGTAGCAGCCACCTCAGGCAAAGACAACAAAAACAAAAATAAACAAATGAGATTACATCAAACTAAAATATTTTTGCACAGTGAAAAAAAATCAACAAAACAAAGATGCACCCTACTCAGTGGAAGAAAA
This sequence comes from Mellivora capensis, assembly GCA_004024625.1. NCBI lineage: Eukaryota > Metazoa > Chordata > Mammalia > Carnivora > Mustelidae > Mellivora > Mellivora capensis. The sequence goes on from PISX010034963.1 coordinate 7,209, forward strand.
TATTTGGAAATCATACATCCAGAAAGGAGTTAATATCTGAAATTTATATATTTCAGATATCTAAAGTATCTAAATACGTAACTTACAGAATTAATACCATAAGAAAAAACAACCTGATTAAAAAATGAACAATGAGTTTGAAAATTTTTTTTCCAGAAAGACACATAGATGATCAACAGGCACATGAAAGGTGCTCAATGTCACTAATCATCAAAATGCAAATCAAAACCACAATGAAGTATCACCTCATACCTATCAGACTGGTATTATCAAAAAGACAAAAAATAATGAGTGTTGACAATAATGTGGAGAAAAGGGAAACTTTGTATACTTAGTGAGAAGTAAATTGGCACAGCTACTGTGGGAAACAGTATGAAGTTTCTTCAAAACATTTTAAATAGAACTCCTATATAATCTAGCTATTCCAGCTGTGGGTGTTTATCTAAAGGAAACAAAACATCAATTTGAAGAGACATATGCATCCCTTGTTCATTGTAGCATTAGTTACAATGGCCAAAATATGGAGGTAACCTAGGCATCCATCCATAAATGAATGGATAAAGATGTGAGGGGTGTGTGTGTGTGTGTGTGTGTGTGTGTATTAACCATCCACAAAAAAATAATAAAATATTGATGGACCTAGAGGGTATTATGCAATGAAATAAATCAAAAGACAAAGAGAAATACCATATGATTCCCTTATATGTGGAATCTAAAAAACAAGACAAACAAAACATAAACAGACCCAAAGACACAGGAAACAAACTGTGGGATAGGGTTCAGTGTGGGCTAAATAAGTAAAGAGGATTAAAGGATACAAACTCAAGTTATAAAATGATTAAGTATGGGATGTAAAGTACAGCATAGAGAATATAACCAGTAATATTTAATGATGTATGGTGACAGATGGTAACTAGCCTTGTTATGGATATCATTTAGCAATATATAAAATATGCCAGATCACTATCATGTACATCTTAAACTACTAGGCTATGGTAAGTCAATTACAATTCAATTTAAAAAATAATTTGACTTAAATATACACCATTGGTATGATATCTTCAAAGGTTATTCCTCCAAGGCAAATAACATACTTTAAAAAAAATCAGTAATTCTGTTATTTTACAGTAATTCTGATCATTACTATGCTTTGCTATGGACTTACTGGATATTTAGATAGCTGCAACATTCCTAAAGACTTAGTAATTTTCTCTTTGAAATGTAATCATCAAGAAAGATAGCGCCCCTATTCCCAGTTTCTGTGGGCAGATAGGAGCCTAATTTCCAAAGGAGCCTAGGTCCAGGTTTCAAAATTACCTCTTGTCATAAAGATATGAGAAGTTTATTTTTTCTTTGGATAAACGAATTAGCGAGCACAAGTGGTCACTCCAACTGACAAGTAAATTGAGGATAAACTGTATTTGATAATCAGTGCTATTGAGTCCTCTTATCTGAGGACTAGTTATTGTTTATCTTGAGAGCTTCTATATAATAGATTGTATCTGCTTAGCTATATAAAAGGTGACATTTCTTTCTGTCTATATTTGCAATTTCTTAGCAGATTGTCTTAGATGTGCATAACATTCTGGTTCAATTCTTTTTTTTTTTTAAGATTTTTATTTATTTATTTGACAGACAGAGATCACAAGTAGGCAGAGAGACAGGCAGAGAGAGGAGGAAGCAGGCTCCCCACCAAGCAAAGAGCCCAATGCAGGGCTTAATCCCAGGACCCTGAGATCATGACCTGAGCCAAAGGCAGAGGCTTTAACCCATTGAACCACACAGGCGCCCCGGTTCAATTCTTATATAATAATAAGACTGTTCTCTCTCTTCAACCTTTGTAAAGCAGTTTTATGGATTGTAAGGAGATGCCTTTTTAAAATTATATTTTGCCAACACCTCCAAATATTTAGATATTAAACAATTCCTAAATAACCTATGGGCAAAATATGACATCACCAGTGAACTTAGAAAATAAATCTAATTGAATAATAATGAAAATGCTCCATAATAAAACCTGTGAGCTACAGCTAAAGCAGTGCTCAAGGTGAAATTCATAACTTCAAATGCTTGTATTATAAAAGAAAAAAAGTTTAAAGTTAAGGATCTAAGTTGTCATCTTATAATTAGAAAAAGGTGAGCAACTTAACTACAAAGTGAGTAGAAAGAAAGAAAATGAAATAGAGAGCATAGAAGGAATGAAGTCAATGAAGTAAAAAATAGGACATTAGAGAAAATAACGAAGCCTTAAGTTGGTTCTTTGTAAATTTGTAAACACTTGGCAAAACTACACAAAGAATGAGAAAAAGCAAATTAACAATATAAGGAATAAGAGGAGACTAAGGATTCTGTAGACATTAAAAGACAACAAAGGAATTACAAAAACTTTTTGTCAAAATATTTGGCAACTTAATATGAAATAGACAAATTTTAAAAAAATCACACCTCCAAAATGCACATAAAAGAAAATAGAAAGCCAAGAATTGTTCTCTATTTTAAAATTTAAGTTTATTATAAGAAGAAATCATCTCATAAAGAAAATTCTAAGCCAAGATGGATTAATGAGTGAATCTTACTGAAACTGAAGAAAAGATAATACCAATATTAATTAAACAAACTTTTCAGAAAACAGAGACCAGTATAACCCAAATACCAAAATCTTTGTCACTAAAAGAAAATAAAATTATAGACAAATATTACTTTATAATATATGTTTAAAATTGCTTTATAAAATCTTATTAGCAAAACAAAATCCAAATACATAAAAAGATAATGCATAACCAAACAGAGACTATATCAGGAATGAAAGGTCAATTTAATATCACAAATGCAATAAATGTAATTCACTATGTTAATAACTAAAAAAGAAAAAATATTTTCTCCACACAGAGAAAGCATTTTTCCTTAAGATTTATTTATTTATTTATTTATTTGAGAGAGAGTGAAAGTGAGAGCACAAATGGGAGGGGCAGAGGATGAGGGAGAGAGAATCTCAAGCAGACTCCACACTTGCGTGGAGCCTGACACAGGGCTTGATCTTATGACTCTGAGATAACAACCTGAGCAAAACCAAGAGTTAGACATTCAACTGAAAGCACCACCCAGGCACCCCTCAAAGAAAACATTTTAACAAAACTTTGCAAAGCAGGAATTGAAGTAAAATTCCTCAATATGACAAAAAGAAATGGAAAAATCTTAATTAACATCTAAGCAAAAGACATTTTATACACTTGCATTGTAATATCTAGAACAAGACAAGGATGTAACTTTTCACCAATTAATTGCAACATTTTACAGGAGGTTCTAGACAATGCAATAAGACAAGAAAAGTAATAAAATCACAAAGATTTAAAAAATAAAACTATTCAGAGAAGACAAATCATATCTATGTAAAATTATCAAACTACTTATAAAGCAACTACTAGAAAATAAGTGAATTTTGCAATGTCACAGGTTACAAAGTTAATATACAAAATGCATATTAAAACCAGAGTGAAATACTATTACACAAACACTAGGATTGCTAAAATGAAAGAGACTGATCCCTCCAAATGTTGGAGGAATATAGAGCAACTGAAGATCTCATATATTTCTAGTGGGAATACAAAATGGCATAATCATTTTGGAAAAAGGTTTTGCAACTTCTTAAAACTTAAGCATACATCTACAATAAGACCCAGAAATTCCATCCCTAGACATTTGCTGAAGACAAATGAAAATATATGTTTACAAAAATAGACTTATACAAGAACTATTTTATCATCACAATAATCCTGAATTTTTTTAAGCACTGATTTAATTATTTGGAAAAAATGAGGAAGGCCAGGACACTTAATCTTTCATTCAACAGTAAATCCTTATCTATTAAAAACCAGCTGTTGGGGCGCCTGGGTGGCTCAGTGGGTTAAGCCTCTGCCTTCGGCTCGGGTCATGATCTCAGGATCCTGGGATCAAGTCCCGCATCGGGCTCTCTGCTGGGTGGGGGGCCTGCTTCCTCCTCTCTCTCTCTCTGCCTGCCTTCCTGCCTACTTGTGATCTCTCTCTGTCAAATAAATAAATAAAATCTTAAAAAAAAAAAAACAAAAAACAGCTGTTGCAGAAGACAAAGAGTTCCTACCTTGACCTAGACATAACAGTTCTGAAGGTAGTCTGGGCTCTAATCTAAATTTAAAGGTTTATATTACAAAGATCTTTCTAAATTCATAATTGTAAATCCCTTTTAGTTTGGTCTATATGTGTTAATTCTAATTTTCTGAATTTATTTCATTATCCAAAATGTAAAAATAAAACATATTCTTTTGAAAAAAAAAGCATAAAAAATAATAAAAATGAAAGGAGAAAAAAAATGGTTAATACTTTATTTTATGTATTTTTTTTAAGATTTTATTTATTTATTTGACAGAAAGAGACACAGTGAGAGAGGGAAAACAAGCAGGGGGAGTGGGAAAAAGAGAGGCAGGCTTCCCACTGAGCAGAGAAACTGATGCAGGGCTTAATCCCAGGACCCTGGGATCAAACCTAAGCAGAAGCCAGATGCTTAATGACTGAGCCAACCAGGTGCCTCTGTATTTAAAATAGAGTAAAATATACTCTATTTTAAATGTCCATTGTCTCTGCCACAAACTTGCAAAGATTTTATCCTATTTTTCCTTCTGGAAAAAAAAATGGTCATAATAGTTGGAAACAATTATGTTTTCCAAAATATTCTCTGGAAAGTGAGTATCCTGCTCTTGGTCACAGCTCTTGGAGCTGTGGATAATTTTCTAGGAGTGATGATGACACATTGCTGCACTAGATTATGCTGGCCTGGCAGTCTCCATTTAAGTAATTCAATGTGTGTCATTTTCATTCAGAGGAGTGACAATGTTTCCTCTCTCCTTCAGCCAAAACCCTCCTCAGGAGGGAGCTACTTCTGACCTGCCGGAGGTTTGGCAGCTTTAGGCACTCCCTTGGGTATTATCTAATGAACTCATTGTGACAACTGATATTTAACGGTCACATAATAATCAATTTAGAGCTGTGTTACAAGTCATATACTTGCTGGGTAGAGGTAAAGCAAACACATCTCTGCCATTCATCATAATCTTAAACTTGGGTGAACAGCTCTTCATTCCTTTTATTATTTACATCAGGGAAAAGATGGATGGGCAATTTGAAGTTCAAATTAGTTAATTTTCTCAGAGGTTCTAGCTCTTTTTTTTCCAAAAAGAGAAGAAATTAACACTTTTTAAGAGCCTATCCCCATTGTTAAGTGCTTAACAAAAATCAACTCATCAAATTGTCCCTTTACATATATAGAAACACACTCGAGAAGTTTAACATTACCCAAGATCATGCAACTAATAGATAGTGGAGTCCAGAAATTAAATCCAGGGCTATTTCATTTCGAAAGTTTTCAACACCATCTATTGCCCTTAAACAACATGGAAAAGAACATCTTCATGAAAGAGGCAAAGAGGAAAGACTCTAAAAGAAAAACACACATTCGGAAAAATTAAAATATGTCAGTGAGTCTGTATAGAAATGTTTATTCTAAGTCTTTTCTTTATGCAAGTTCAATAGAGCCTAATCTTTGTTGCCTACAAAAATGAGCAAGTGGAAAGCACACGAATTTAGAGACTAAGATGCATCTCTTCAAAATAGAAAAGCTACAGTAAAAAAAAAAAAAAAAAGAAAGAAATGTGCAAACAGCTCAAACTTAAGAGCAGAAAACATTACATTATAAAACTTAAAGGAAAAGATAATCTCTAAAAAATTTGCTAACAAGGCTTTAAAAGCATCAAAAATATTTATTTATAGTGAGCACTCTAGATCTAGTATGCTAGTGACAGACTTGTGTTTTTTAAATTCTTATACCACTATAATATCAAAGGAAATGAGCAAACTGCAAGCAAAGAATAGTTTAAGATAATCTAAAGTTATTAATCATTGACTTTCTGATAGACTAGCAGAAAATAAAACTGTTATTTCAAACATCTGGATTAAAAAAAAGAAATCAGTTAACCAAATTTTCAGTCTACATGATGCCAATATTAGGCTTAATAGTTGATAGATCAGTTAAAAATAAGACAAAATAAAAGAAAAAAAGGGGGGAAAGTAGGTTTTCTCTGTGAGTGCGCTTGTATAAAGCCAGGCTATAAGCAATTGGATAACAAAAATATTTGAAAACAGTATGATTATAATAAATTTGAGGATACC